>JAODUG010015437.1:9034-23412 GCA_027564795.1 Aphredoderus sayanus | reverse complement strand
CGATCTCGGCACTTAGTTTTTTTCTATTCTGGAAAAAATCCCTTTTTTGGTCATGAATGCACTTCATTTGGCTCTATCATCACCATAAAATCACCTGAAGGAACATTAGTTATCCGGACAAGCAGCTTTCTAAGTGAAACTGTTTATGGGAAAATAGCAGTTCTTGCTTGCTTTATGGCTTCAGGCCAGTACCTACCTCACTCTACTCAGCCTATTATCTGACATCTGGTCCTTCTTGACAGGGACTTATGTGGTAATGATATGTTTCAACAAAGACTGTTAATCTGTATAGTGCCTAGTATTCTGATGAAGAAAACGCTCCTTTTCATTTGACTGCCGTTCAGGACTTGCCTAGGGATGCTTGTGAGATGTAATTCTTTTGGTTGCTATATTGTAAGCATACTGTACCAGCTTTTGATATTTGTAAATGTAAAATAACAACACCTTAACCCTAGAGAAGGTATTTTGTCTCAAACAATACAGTTGCGTTAAATGTGTGTGTATGTTTCTGTCTGTTATCATTTAATAACAAATAATTTTCATAAAATGACTAAACATTGTACAGAAATAAATACGTTTCCATACTGGCAAGATTGGGATTGTAGTTCTCATTGTTTTTTTTATGAGGCAGGAGTTGACTGCTTGTCTCACTGCGCTGTTCTATTCTAGTGCACAGTTGTCAGCTCAGTTCAGCACAGATAAAAGACAGTCATCTTCAGAGCTTTCTCTCCTCCCGTCAATGACATGCACGCTGGTTTATACTTTTCTGTCTTCTCTCTCTCATTCCCTTGCTATCCAACTCTTTGCACACATCTGCAAGTTCAGAGAGAGGTTTTCCATTATGAGGTAATGTTTTTTTGTGGGCCGGCAGCAGTGAACTTTTTTGTTTTGTCTTTTAGTGCTTATCTCTCTGCCCACAGGAGTGACAACAAGGCCTTCTTTCCCACATTTGCTACCAGGGGCAATGACAGGCTACAGTAAACGGGGTAGAAGAAATAGGCTGTTTCTGAAACATTGTTTATGCGCCTTATGGGACCGGAATTGGAAATCCAATTTAGCAACACAAAAGCTGTGCTTGTGTCTCAACAGAGAGCCCTTCGTCATGACACTGGCTAGGTTATTGCTAGACATTAAGGTATTACTAGCCTGCTATACAGTTGTTGAGTAGCAGCCAATGAATATTGTATTTATCTCTGCAGGTTGTCATAGATTTCATTGGAGGATTTTCAGATACCCTTTTCAGAGTATCTGTTGTCAAATATAACGCTTCTTTGTGGATTAGCTGCCACACCAGACAGTGCTAGTGTCTGCATGCTATCAGCTCTCAAAACGTGAGATATTTTCCCAGAGTGGAAATAAAGGTGTTGTCCTGTGGGATGCTTTGATTCATTTCCCCAAGTGCTGCAGAGGTAAATTACACTTTCCATGCCTCCTTAATCAGATGGACCAATGAAGGAAATCAGAAATGTAGTCCTGGGAAGTTCTGTACTAATGTGTGTGCCTGCTATATTTAACATGGAGACAAGGAAGGGAAAGGAATTAAATTAAATTCTTTTGTTGTTACTGTTAAATCTAAATAGATATTTTATTCACTAATCACAATACTGTACATTGCAATAATAAAATAGTCACTTTTGGCTGAAAGGAAATCATGTTTCCTCAGAGGAATCTTAGGAGCTTTTAACACAATGTAAAAGACATGGATGAAGGTACTCCAGTCCTTACTGCCTTTTAAAGCACATTGAAATGGCCTCATTTGAAGGAAATGACACTGCTCTGATCCGCTTTTAATGAGGAAGGATTCTCCACAGGCGTCTCCACACATTTTGGTGTGGCCCTTTTTGATTATGTGAGGGTGGTATTGCTGGAGAGTGTTCATGTGCGTCCTTTTCAGTGAATTGACTGAAGAGGTGACCAGGGTCCTTTCATACTGTCCTGGCTCTGCCCCACTATTGCTCTCAGATAAAGATTCCACGCTAAACGTCTAGTCTGGAAACACTGTTCGCTTTAGCGTTTGCACAGCCACTCTGCATGGGGGACCAATCAGTGACCAATGGGGGTAGCTAAGCGCGATGGCGTTGATGTCAAGGGTTTATTTCCAAATGGTGGTAGAGAGCTAGAAGTGAAACAAACAACTCTAGCAACGGCGACTGGCTAAAGGCTGCTCCAAAGGTTTCAACGTGAACCAGAGGTATACGCCCAGTAGAATTCAAAGACTGAACGATCACTAGTGGAGCGTGGCCAGACGTTATTCACGAAGTGCATTTATGGTAGCGATGTATCGATGTAGCTGATGATGAAAATACTTATAATATTAAATATTATAGTTGTTATGGAGTGGGTCAGTACAACACTCAAATACTTAGGCTATATATCCTCCTTCCTTAAGATGTGATATATATTAATATCCTTTAGGCTAATATTCTTGCTGTTTTTCTTGTAAACAGCAAATTGCGGAAGCACCATGCATTGAACTATGTGTTGGTATCCTCTACTAAATTAATCCAGAACTGCTGCCATTTTACAATCTACACCATATTGCTTTTGCAACAAGAGGGGATGTTTAATAGCTCCAGGATTTATAGTTTTTTGCAGTGGACTACAACATGTTAGGTTTACTATAATAATTTTATTTGGTTGAATAGGCTATTTCGGGCATTCGAGGTTTAATGAATTTGTGATGATCAAATACATTTTGTGGAATGTATCCTAATTGTTTAATTGATTGATCATTTTCTGTATGCCATACCTTCAGCCTATGCTGAAAGTAACTGTGCTGGTGAAATAGCCTAAAAGATGAAATGTTTCAACACAGTTCCCTCATCTCAACTGCATGCTTGCTCTTACCCAGGGCTGTTACATTTTTACTATGGGACAAGCAAGGTCTGTTTTCATTTAGCCTTGAATGAGAACAAAGTCTTTCAATCCAATCCAATCTGATGTGATTGGAGAGACTAAGGACATTTATTGCTATAATGGCATTGGATTTAATCAATGTTCTCTGGAAAAACAAAAGTGCCTGTGTATGTTATGTGTATTTGTGCATGAGGGTCAGACTGTGTGGTAACAAAGATGGGTTAAGCGGCTGTGTCCAATCAATCTGCCTCTCAAACGCTCCTCCTAGAGACCTGGGACCCCGTTAGCCAATTAACCAGCTGTGTACCGGACCCAGCTGCTGACTACAGATAAATGGCAATGAATTCATCAGGTCTGGGAGCTCTGTCACAGAGCGGCGACAACGGCTAGGGTCCCAACCCCCCCACCCTTCCTTCACCCTGTTGTTGGGAGCAACCGGTGACCTCTAACCTCCCTGAGTGGGATCACTTGTATATTTACAGTGACAGGGCTTACTTTTAGCTCTATTATTCACCCTGCGGAGTCTCCAGTGTAATTCCCATTCTCTAGTCGCTGCACATAACAAAAATATAGCTCACCATAGGGCCATGCCCTCTCTTTGCTCACTCAAATATGTTGCCATCATCAGAAAATTGCCAGAAATGTAGCCAAATGGACTGACTGAATTTCCTTTGCTTGAGCTGTGCATCAGATCATTGGCAGATATTAAACAAAGAGAGTTGCAACTGTGTCTTCTATGCAAACGTCTGCTGCCAAGCCTTTTTAATGGGATCCGTGGACTGGTGCAAAGTTGACACTGAAACACTAGCGTTCTGTGACATCTAAATAGCTGCACTGTTCTTTTATGCCTGTTGTGTCGTTAGCAGCAGGAGATGGCCTCAGCCTAGTGATGTAAAGTGCCTTTAATGGGTTGACTTCATTATAATTTGCCAGGCATGTCTGTGTCTGTAGAACATAGTGAACGCATTGTTGTTCAAACATCTGCTTCCAAAGGCTTTGTGTAGAAAATCGGGGTGTGACAGAGAGTGTAGGAGTTGTAAGATAAAGAGTTTGAAGAGTAGCATTGTTTCCCCAAGTAAAAAATAAATAAATAAAAGATGTCCAGAAGACTTGGCCAACAGCATTTTCAATGTTTTGCTTTGGAACCAAATGCTAATTCACGTTATGAAATGATCAAAATGGATCTCAATGTTATGGACTACAAGTGATATAACTGTTGGGCCATGTGCCATGGTCTGTAGACAATAATTTTTTTTTTAAAAAGCCTGTCGTTAAAAGGATTGTAATGTGTGCTACAGCACTGTAGCTCTTTGTGAATGTAGGTCTCTCCTAAAAACACCTGTGAATTCCAACTAAAGCGTTAACATATGGGTATAGCAAATAGCATTTGCAGTGGACTAAACTTAAACGAGTTTAAAATAGATTATTATAATGCTTGAAGCTGCATGTGATTGCCATTTGGAAATTAATTTGACATTTTAAATCTCATGGGTTGTTTACAGAAAGGCCTACAATTCTTTTTTCCCCTAAAGTTTTCCTCCACTTCGATCATGTATAAAGATAACCTTATCAGTAAATTAACCTAACTGCTATACTTGCTTAAATTAGAGATCTAGATGGAGTAAAAAAAAAAAAAAAAGAAGCTAAATTAGGTACTGTAACAGAGTGACAACATGAAAGCATGTTATGGTAACTTAGATCCATGTATAATTACATCTCCCAGGCAAAACATCAAGGCCTGTATGTGACCAAAGTAGGCCTGTATGTGACTCTCGCCTTTCCCGTGGTGTTTTGAAAAATGAACCTAACAACTGTTGCTCTCTAAAATATTCTTCAGGGATTACCCACCTTTCTACCACACGAGAAGATGAACTGTCTTGTTGACACGTGGTACAAATCGTGCCATGGCTGGCTATAAGCGTCTCGCATTTCAGCAGATGCCTGTTTTGGACCTGCTGTCATATGGTCTGCAATATGACTCTTGACACCCAAATATGCCCTTGTTGAGGCACGAGCGTTCATTCATTGTGTTACCAGTTAGAGCTTTAAGTCCCTTCTAAGTCAGTCTAAGCACTCATCACGGTAAAGGGCAACAAAGAGAAGCATTGGGTCTAGACAAATATGTGCACACACTAATCAAATTTCTAAATAAGGTCAGATAGACTATTATTCACCAGTTATTTGAAGTCTCTGCCTTCAGGCCACCAGGCATGCTATGCTACATTAATACAAACGGTTTGGGTTTACCAATATAAGTCCTACTTCATTGGTTTCCTCTCTTATTTGCTTGAACCAATTTGTATTTCTGACATCACATCATTTTTAGGACGTAGGGTTCATTTAGCTCTTGGTGATTTACTTGTTCAGTTATCAGTTGCTGCCCCCCCATGCATGACATCTATAACAGTTGGCCAATCTTACAGTACTTGGGTAGGTTAATCCAATCTCACAGTGGGCTACAGAAGGGTTGAGAGACGTTTGTTGCTTAATGGTTAATGAGCGCCTATCTGGTATTCAACAGAATTCCCCCTAGAATCTTCTGAGGAAGTTCTACCCATGGGTAAACCTTTTTCCTGTTTAGCCTGTGAACAGGAACATTTGCAGTATAATTCCCAGTTTTTTTTAACACCTTTTAGAAACCCTTGTGTTTTGAGTGTATTTAGCTGATTAAACGGCTCTTGATTTGGAGTGTGATGAAGTTATGATGCAATAACTGGACTCAAGAGTTTAATGAAGTGGTGTGTAGATGCCCTGAGAACAGGTCTAATCAGTCACATTAACTAAACAGTGCTACACTTTTACTTGCTAGACAGGAATACTACACCTTTTTTCTAGCACCTCCTGGTCACTGTAAGAAAAAACAATTGATTCCACAGAAATCAAGAGAAGTTCTGTAATTGCATGGGCCATTGTCATGTAATTGGAAGGGCAGCATTTGTGTGATTGTCATGTAGATGTAATAATGCTACAATGTTATCTTAGACGCATGTAGACCCTCATATTCTCTTGTTATGAATGTATTTTGAACATAGTCTCTCATATAAATAAATTGAATGCTTTTTACTAAGTCAATAATGTCCTGTAGGCCTAGTGAGCCTAGGCTTTGGAACAGGATGTCATGTTTATACTTTTGGTCTGGGGTTTGAAGTTTTTAACAGGATGCTTCTGGGGTCGGAAAACAACCTGGAACATTGTGTAAGGTAGGAAGAACACCTGGACTGTTGCGTTTAGAAATCACTTTACAGGTATGACTATCCAATGAGGATAGCAGCTCAGTAAGGTCTTGGACTTTTTTCCTGGATTTCCCTGGAGTGTGCTTTGGATAAGTCACAAAGTGGATCAAATGATTCCAAGCTGTCTTGTTGATATTGTATTTTAAATTTGAGGTTGAAGATGACCGCCTATGACTGAAATAATTGTCCACTGCCGGGCTAAGCGATCCCCATGTTAAGGCTTAATAGTGGTTGCATTGTTATTGTTGTTAGCACTTGCTGATGGAAGATGTCTGCAATTTTGTGAACCCTATTTTGTAGTCACTACAGTGCTATCAATGCCAGTTCTACTTATTGCAAATGAGGTCACAGTACAAAAATATAGATGTAGCGTTTAAAGAAAAACAAACAATCTATTTCTCAAAAGTACTGTATTACAGTTTGGAGCCATACATTATGTGAGATTGAATACATAATATTGGCTTCATAAAATAATAAAGATTCAGAGGAGCCACAATCTTTTGGTGCCTTTTGGAGACATAAAATACAGTCTAGGGAGTTGGGAGATGCCTTGTTCACTGCATAGAGCTTAGTCTAAGCAAACCAATTTATCTGAGAACCTATTTCTCAAACTGGCAGTTAGAAACTTGGACACAGCAATGGTCTCTCAGAGAATTGTGGTGGTATACTGTAGCCCACATTAAAGGAATCGGAAAATAATTGACTATACCTTTTGGAAACTACATGAAAGAACAGATTAGATTAAATAGTTTAATCATAATTCACATTCATCAGGCCGTATGTGGAGCAACAAACAGAACCCTGGCCTATTGTACTGTATAGTATATAGCTTTGTTAAATTTACTTTTTTATCTTTTTCAAATTATACTTTTTTGCTAATGGCAAGACAGTTATTATTGAGTTTAATTGTAGAAACAGGCAGTCCGGAAACTCCATTCAAAATGGGAACACAAAATGGGAACACAATATGGTGCAGACCGCACCACACAACACTATCCCAGTCTTGACATTGAGTGTTCAGTTTAGGCAGTGGAGCTTCTGAGGGAGCACCCAATGGCAGTGAAGGGAGTGGTCTTTTGATTAAGTTCAAATATCAACAATCTTTCTCCCGCATTGTTGACTTCACCTTTTTAAGATGCAATTGGACCACTATAAATGTAATTTAAAAAATGTGCAAGCACAGTGTAGGCACTTAAAGTGTGGTAAACTATTCTAATCCCATACACATTTTAAACTGTATGTCCTCACTGTCTGCTGCCTGTCTACTGTGTGTGCTGAATGGTTTTGAATGGGGAGTATGATCATGTTGGCCTTGCAAGAATACATTAGGCCTACATCTAACTGAATCTATTATAATACAAATCTGTGGAATTCTAGTTTTTAATGCCAAATTCTACAAAATATTTTGGAAAGCTTCTTAAGAATCCAATAGCAATAACAAATATAATGAAGAAATATAAAAACAGTAGTCCTTAACTTTGCTGTTGAAGTGGTTTTATTTTTATTAGTTCTGGCACTTGTTTACATGTACATAACATATTGGTTGGCTCAGCTTAATTAATAACATTTGAAGGCAGCTCTGTGTAAAACTCCTAGATTAAAGCCTTACAAAGTGCTCCCTGCAGGGAGGAATGTGCAAACAATAATTAGGAAATTCAGAAATTGCTCGCAGCCCGTGTGTCACCCTTGAGGAACCTTGATCATTGTGTCGTGATGTTTGTCTGAAGAGCTCTGTCGTGTGCCAATGTCCTTTTCATTATAGGTCTTATTAGCCAGTGTGAGGATATCACATTGTGAGGGTTTATGATAGGACTGTTGGGCTTGATTTTAACAGGTTTAAACTGTAAGAAGTCCTACAGTTGTTTTAAGGTAGCCCAACATCTGAAAGTATTAATTTAAAACATTGTATTGTCCAACATGGGAACAAGTCTTCCAGGCAGCCCCACGTGTCACGGGGTTGATGGCATCACTACATTGTTATTGTGGTTTCTGTTTGGAAAATTCCACCAGCACTGAAGACTTGACAGGCCAGGCAACCCGCTGCGAAGACATAGCCATGCCATTGAGTCCCATGTCAAACGGTGTCGCCAGCCTCTGCTGACTCTCTGCAGTAGCTCGACTCGGACTGAATTAAAGTTTTTCTATTCACTGTAGAGTCGACGACGGCCGACCACCCTCTCCGGAGAAGCACCGGGACTACGGTCCGGCACGGCGGAATGTAGCACCTCGCTGCCATCGAAGACAGATTTGCAGACCTGCCTGCTGTCTACACATGGTGAGTACTCTCAGGGGTTTCACAGCACTTGTGTACATGTGATATGCGAGTTTCAAAAGCAAACTGGCACCCCACACCCACAAGGACATGTGAAGCTGTGAGTTACTTAAAAAGCAAACTGCCATTTTCTGTGTGCGGCCTGAAATAAAAGTCACTACACAGCCCTGGCTCTGTAAATGGGAGCACAAAGTGGTGCAGACTGTACCTTACGACACTTGTCCAGCATAGCTGACTCCACCTTTACGTAAATTATATACTGTTTGTTCTCTGACAGTAGCCCCTTGACAAAAAGACAAGCCTGTATGGCTTGATTTTCCTGTTTTAAAATGTTTTTGTTTATAATTTTTTCCCCAGTCACTAGAATGAATTTTTTCTTTGTTAAGGAATGCATTTTTTCATTTTACGTTTGAAACATCAAACATAATGTGGGGTATCATTATCCCTCAACATTAAGATGGCTGCAGACGTTATTTAAAAATATTCTTAGACTTTGTAGTGATAGCACAGCCTACAGTGTAATGACTCATCTTTAAGTATTTGAACGCTCAGTGCTACAGATTTGAATCTGTTTACTTAAGTAAACTCCATCTTTGTGACACAAATGTGTGTTACATTGTTCTGTATTGTGATGTGAGCTTTTGGAAGACTTTTGGTAGAGATGCCTTTTATCTTTTTGAGAAGCTGTGAAGTCAAAAATAGTGTTGTTTCTTAAGAGATTGTCCCGCGTGCTGATCGATGTGCCTTCTTGCGGGCCATATGTAATTATTCTGTGACTGGCCAGCCATGAAATTGTTGTTTGGCTGCGAAATAGATCCAAAGTCATTTTGTGAGAAGTTTTTCAGGACAAGGTCCTGTGGGAGCGGCAGGCGGTGGACAGCCAGCGGAGGCGACTGTAATGATTGTGGCAGCGTCAGAAGCAGGCGCAGGGAGATAATTGGTTTGGCTCAGTAAATAAGTTAAAGAGCCCACAAACGGCTTGGCAAGAGATTGACCAGACTTTTGAATTGTGTCTGAACCCTAAACATCACATTATGATTGCAGTCTTTTTTTATCTTTTATTATTATTATTTTATTTTTAAAGTTTCTAAAAGATAATTAGTTTAACTGTCAGCTGTTTAAGAGAGCACATCTCTCCTAGGTTGAGGGAGGACTCAGGTTGACAGTTGCCATGTGGCTTGAAACTCGTAGACCGGCAAATGGAGTGGAAGCATAGTCCCATTAAACCTTAGGCTTCTTCTGAGAGGAGGCTGAACGCTGGCCTCTCATTCCTTGGCAGAAAGAGCTGACACACATTTCTGTCTGACTAAAATGCCTTCTGACCACTTGACACTGGCTCTTTTCTCCCTCTGAGATTCCCGGGCCGTAGAGCTGCGGCTGCACAAAGGAGACACAGTCCGTCTGTGCTGTTTAGGAGGTGGCATAAATTATATACCAACCCTTAGCTGGGGCAGCGGAATGCATTGCTCACATTTTAGAGGACGCAGAAAGATCTCCTTTGTTTGAACTGCTTGTTAAAGGGAATGGTGTGCATTGTCTGGCCACTGGGAGGCAGAGCGGCGTGAAGGGAGGCCCCACACCGCATGCGCACGTGTGCCTCGTTCAATCACGTGCCCACAGTTGGAACCGACGCGCCAGGCTGTACACAATAGTTAAACAAGGAATTTCATTGCGTTTTGAGACAAAAACACACATCTATGTATGGTTACCCTGTAAGACAAAAATCTTACTAGGCTAGATTTTGCACAATTTGCACAATTATTTTTTTTAAATTGATTAAATCTCATGGCATCTCCTTGCAAACAAGTAAGCTAACACATTGTGTAAAGCCTACCCACTGCTTATTATTCTCTCTTTTTTTGTAATTTCTTTCTCTTTTTGTAATGTAATTACTCGTGCACAACACAACCATGCTGAATGGAGGTCTGCACTGTTTGAATGCTATCTTGTCCCTTGTTGACTACTGGTGTAGATCTGCCCCATCCTGTACCTCCTGTCAGACTGTGGTTGACATGGCATGGTTCCTGTTCTGGCCAGTGGTGCAGAGATGCAGAAACCTGCCAGTATGGACACATGGCAGTACCCTTGATGGACCTCGGGAAATCCTTGGTCCACTTCCCTTCAAATAGAAAGAAACATGCCGACATAACGTATTTCTTTAGGCTTATTTGTCATTCCAGAACCCATTGGGGGCTACAGGCTATAAAGAACCATTTAGGGCCCGAGGAAATTATGAGGATGATCAGGGATGTCAGGTTGGTGAAGGGGATCAGAAAAATATGGTTGCTCCCTAGTGATAGGTATGTGGGCGGTTAACTTCAGCCCACTCTGCTCAAGGGGAGTTTTGTCAGACCTGACACACTGAAGCCCACAGACTTCACACAGCAATGCTGACAACCAGTCACATGGAAAACTGATTGGAAAGGAAGCCCGTCAATTTAATGACGGAATGGCCCTTCCTGGCTTTACATTGTAATAAAGCTTTAGTCTTGCATCATCCTTGTTATGCGATGGCAGACAGTCTGGTGTCTCTCAGGGCTCCGGAAGGCTTATGGTCACTAACCCTTTGAACAGCACTGATACCATAAATAATACCTGTTTCACCTGCTCTAAAACTTCAAAGTATATGATGTAAGTGGCGTGCTAATGATTCATTGGCATGCAGCTTCATATGTAGCATGTTTCCTTTGTAGTCAGGTGCATACAAACTCAAACATTTTTCACAAGCTTACAAATGTAGCATAGCTGCTCTAGTCATGTTAGTTAGTTTGGGACTTGCAGGTCCTGCTCCAGTGTATGTGAAACAATGTAACCGCCATAAAGCAGCCTTTGCCCATAGCTAAGGCTGCAGACTAACCTCCTAATGGGCAGGACTCCGTTCAGTTTGAGGGTCTCAATCTGTGCACATCTCATCAGCAGGTTTTATTTAATTTTGGTTATTATGTTTTCCCTCTTTCTGCTCCTCAGTTGGTGCTGGCTAGCATTATACAGCTAAACTTGTCTAATTGTCATGCAGCTCATTAAAACAGAGAGTGGTGAAGTTGACACAGGACACATTGGTTAGCACTGGCCTTGGTGGCTTGGGATGTGAGGCAGCTGCATTGGCATTGCTCTAAGAATCACTCGCTCAGGGGGAATTAATCAAAGGTGCACATGAATGGGCTTGGAGTGACTTTTCATACCATTTCTATTAGGTGGCCCTTTTACTGAATGTGTATTGGCCAAAATGTCCTTGGGCAGATTCATAAGTCTAAAATACATTTTTAAGTTAAAACGATGAATTTGTTCTGCTAAAATATTGCTGCCAGTATTATAATTGGTATTCCCAAGCTCAAGCGAAGGAAGTTCCACCTGACTGATTTGTCCTGAAGACAGGAAAAAAAGAAAATAGGAGGAACAGTGCAGTTGTTTTATCACCAGACGGTTTATTTGGTCAGTACGTAAGAAACATGCATTATAATATCACCTCAACCAGTTTGTATTTTATTAAAAAATATTGGTTATGTACTGTAACAAAATGTCTCTGGTTAATATGTAGCTAATGGTTTCCAATTTAACCATAGAATTTGACGTTGGATAGGTCTCTTTAATGGGATCTTATAAAGATGTGTTTTTGGTGTCAAGCCCATGTACAGTACTTTGTGACCATCTCTATGATGGTTTCATAGAAGAAAAACACACTTCAATAAAGGAATTGAATGTGAAATTGGTGATTATTTTGAAGTTTGAGTGTGTGTAAAGCAAGTATGCATTTTAAACTGGAGTCTAGATGGTTGCTATAGTCATTCCATTATCAAGTTTATGTTATCTGTTCATGTTCCTGTGAATAATCATTTTGGAGATGTAGGATATAGGCTATCATAAATACATTTTAATTTCTTTGTTAGAACTGAAAAATTGTCTGAAATCTCCTATTTCATCATAACCTGTCAACTTAATTGTCAGTCTAAGGCTATCATAATCTATTCAAATGGAGGTCTAAACACCTAAGCTAACATATCTAGATTCTTGTAGACCGTTGAGTGGGAAGATGAGGTTAATTTAGAAAGGTCTTTTGATAATCCCATTGAGTAAATGAGCATATAAAGGAATCTTAATTTAGGTAATAATTTACTCAGTAAATCACTTCTTCATGGCATGTATCAGAGGTAATAGCTGGATGGGATGCCACATCTACCTGAGTCACAGATGTAAACACTTATCATCTGGACCTTTTGAGGAACTCTTTAAACTCTGCTTCCTTTAGGAGCATGTATGCGCCGGTTTCCTTAAATCTACTCCTCGTCTTTCATCTCCACCAGCCATCATTGGCAGCTGGGCACAACCAACAGCTGCCTCTCCTATCTCCCTGACTCAAATAAATGGATTAAAAACAAAGTGGGGATGCCAGCACCCACAACTGCAATCACACTAGCGAACAGTTGGTACTAGCGATAACGGGAGCCTTCGCTGTTCTGTTGTGCCAATTTACATTTAAAGAAGGATTTATTCCCCCTCTTGGTGTGTGTCCTGATGGACTTTTAATTTTCATTCAAAGCGACTACACTACGCATACCTGGTGACTGATGATGCTATCGCTGTTTAGATTGAATCAACAGGAGCCCTTCTTTCCCCACAGGTTTCTGCTGGCCTGGGACGGATCACTCTTAAAAACATCAAATATTGACATTTTCTGCGATAAGAGCTACAAAACAAGCGCTTCAATTTGCTTTCATCGATCAGCTGCACTAAAATCACTTTAGTAAATACATTTAGTTGTTTACTTAAACAATTTGATTTAGGAATCACTGCATTGAAGTTTTTTAAATTGTTGTCTGTATGGACTTTTTAAGTCCATACAGTGTAGGGGTTAACTTTTTTTTCCCAGTAAAAGATCCATATTCACTGCACTTATGCAAACAACTTAAATAGTCAGTCAGATATCTGATCAACAGATCAATAAAGGTCTACATCTGAGTCAAACGCAATTAATTTCAGAACCAGAGCAAACCTCCATGTTTATATTTTTTGCCAGTAGCACCTGATTTGCCCTATACTGTATAGTCTTGCAGTTTAGTGCTAAACCTCCTGTGACTTATGGTGTCATGAGTCTTTCAATTACTTTGCAGACCGGCAGGGGGCCATTTAAGTAGGTCTCGTAGGCAAAAAAAATCCAAGCAGGCACTGTTAAGACTCCTGCTAATTTTAAACCTTTGTCTCTGTTCTGTTACCCTTCTGTTATGATGATCAGCAAAATGACAACAGTAACAAGATTGTTTGCACAAATGGGATTGACTTCATACTGTAGGTTGCTTCTTAAGAACTAAGAAATGTGAAGTGAAATGCAGCCATATGCATTTCACTACAATGTTTATTTTGGTGGCTAGTCTAGCTATTGCCTGGTTCTTTAGCTGTTTGTCAGACATTGAAAATAAAATGGTGGATTTACACCTTGGTTCCTTTCTTGCTTATTTGAGAATGTCTTGCCCGTCCTTGAGCACCCAGTACAGGTTGGTGTGTGTGTGTGTGTGTGTTAGTGACACCGTCTGTTTGGAGAGGGCAATAAAACCTAGCCTTTTCTCATCCGCTTTCAGTGGGCAGGGCTCTGCTCAGCCTGTTTATGGGGATGGCATAAAGCGTTGCTGAAGGCAGGCTCTCATCTGTCCGCCCGTGACCTTGGCTAAGGGAACAGGGCAGTTCGGGGGGAGGAATGGGGTGACCCTGCACATCTCTATCTGCATCATATCCCTGCCCCCTCAGATGATTCAGTGCTCCTCTGCTGTCTAGGGCAAAGAGATGTAGCTATTAGCTGTCATCTTAATCCTTCTGTCTCACTGACGAGCCTGTGCGTCTTTATCTCACGCGTGCGTGCGCAGACGCACGCGCGCTCCCACACACACACACACTGCTTCATGTACACAGACATGTAGACAGGATGCTGCATTCACTTGCATTACGTTGATGTGTTTAACTGCAGTGAATCGTCGTGAATGATGCTGTTTCTTTATGTTCATGCAACGCAGAGCCCATTAATTTCT
>JAODUG010015426.1:0-23414 GCA_027564795.1 Aphredoderus sayanus | reverse complement strand
AGGAAGGGAATTCCACAGATGCGGGCCATAATATTGAAAGGACGCTTCACCATGCGTTTTAGTTGAGGCTTTAGGGACAATTAAAGAACCTCTACTGTTTACTTGTGTGTGTGTGTGTGTGTGTGTGTGTGTGTGTGTGTGTGTGCGTGTGTGTGTGTGTGTGTGTGTGTGGACCATGGAGCATTTGTTTTGGTCTTATCTTAGATGCTGGTGTGCTTAGACATTGAGTATAAAGTGACCCATGTTAAATCAGATGATGCACTTGGTAAAAAAAGTAGGTCTACTAATTGGATACTTTTTATTTTTGCACTTAGAAAACCTTAGAAAATCCTTGTGGAAAACTGCTGTTTTAGGAATTTATGGAAGGACATTTATGGAGGAGACCATCAGATAACATTGGGACATATTGTCAAGCCATATTTACAGAATATTACAGCGTTCAGTAATGAGCAGTCATAGGCTTTGTCTGTAGCTGTTTATACAAAACCATACTGCACAATGTATGTCATCATGGCACACCAGGTGCTTCTCTCCCCTGGGAGAGAACCTATTATCAAATGAAATATAATTAGTTCAATACAATTGGAATGACAATGTATAGATGGCAATTAACAAGTAGATAAAAATTGTACAATGAAAGCTGTTGGAGTCATTGTGAATATATCTTAATTACCTGTGAAGTACTATACAGTATTTATTCAGTATAAAAATGTGATCTTTAAACTCGCAATGCCAGTTCCTTGTGTTTGACAAGCTTAGTGGATAAGACAGCTTTATAGCATACAGCTGGTATTTTATTTGTTATTCACACAAATAGACACGTTTTGCTAATAAATTATATTGTGCTATCATTACTGCATTATGTACTGTAGCTCAAAATACCACTGCTGCTGAAAATGTATCACATTGACTATAGACACAAGCCATTTATTTACCTCAGTATATTATATAACAATGACTGCATTTCTCAATAGGCAACTAAGTTATAGGAAGCAAACAGGGCAGTGTTGGACTGTTAATAACAAATGTTATAGCTACTGTACAAAAATAAAATACTTTTTGTGAAATATTGCCCAAAGTTGTTAATATTTGTCCAGCCTTGAATAACGTTTACTCTTTCCGTAGCCTTTAATTTGTTGCAGTCAGTAAATGTCTCTGCTACCTGCTGTGCGTTTTGTAGCTGTTATGCAGCATTCTGTAAAAATCCATTTGCAGATGCAAAATGCCATAAGTGAAATGCTAACCACTATGAGAAAATTAATCAGACATATATTATATAAGATGTAATGACTGGAGATTTTCAAAGTTCTATATTTAAATAATTCATTAGATGAAATACGCAATAATTTTTTGTCACAGAAATGTAATGCACTGCAAGATGTATAATGTGTCCATCCTTTGTATTAATGGCATGGTCTGTTATTTGCTGTGCTGCTCAATAGATTGGTACACAAACTCAGCTGTTTTATTGTTAGCTGCCTTTTAGCATGCCTTAACTTTAAATATAGAATTAACACTTTATCTACATAATGAGTTCACTTGCAGTTAGTTTGTCCTCTGCAGTGTACCCTCACCAAGAGTCTTATACAAACAGATACACGCCCTCAGGAGCAGACACGCTCACACATGCACACATCCGCACACACATGCACACATCCACATACACAAGTAGAGCTTTTAATGGCTTTTTAGAATGTAGAGTTTCTCTAAAAGTAAGTCAAACGTGGGGGAAAAGTAAAGATAAAATAAATTCCAGCATAATAAGATTAAAGAGATAGTAATAATCCCCAAAGAGAAACTCGAGCATTTCAGCAGCAAAAGATGGAAGAAAAAAGATATAAAGATACATATAAACTGTATATACATGTACATGTACATACACATACACATACAAACACATACACATATATGGTTAACATAACAATAACAAACTATAATAGGGCTTATATTATAACTTTGTCTCAGCTGAAGTTCTACTATTCCTAAAAATCTAAATATCCAACTTAACTTTTGGCTTTCAGGTCACTGGTTAGGCAATTAAGGCTTAAACCGGCTTAAACGTTGAAGTAATCCCAAAAATGTTCCAGACTCATTAAGAGGATGATTTCCCTCCCACACCTGAACTCAACAAAAATAATTAAACCACTGTTCCAGAAAGTGGCCTCTCGCGACCTTCTTTTATTCACTGAGACTTGTTTGTTGAGCGGTATGGACCATAAATAAAATGATTCTTGTGCACCATGTGACCTGTGTCTTACAATAAAAAAAGACAAAGATTAAAAGAAATATTCTGCAGGCTTGTTTATGTATGATGTACGCCCATGCGTTTTGTGGGATTGTACATTTGAAAATGTTGTTCGAACACAAAGGCTCAGGAAGCTCCCTATATAGCTTTATAGAGGAGAGCAGTGAGTCAGTCAGTGAGTAGGCCTACTGTAAGTTGAGTGTATTGTGTCGATAATGACCCGCGTAACCATTGCAGAGTGTTGTTGGCTGTTTTGAACTTTGTTCTAGTTTGGCTACATACTGTATCCTTTCCAATTTGTGTGCATACTGCTAACCTGACACACCAGATGGCTGTTACACACACAACTATATATAGTTCTATGCAAACAACCATCTGGGGAGCCGTCAATTGAAGCAATGTTAAAAGGGTAGGTGCTTTAAAAAATACCTGTGATTGGATGAACCATCTGGATGGATGGATGGATGGATAAACCGTCTGTGTATCTGTAGGAACACCATTGTTGTTTTCGAGTTGCTTTCGCTGTTTTCCCACCTAAACTACACCTGTAGCTAACAGTACGGTGGTCACATGTTAAATATACCGGACATAATTTAAAATATTGTTTGCCTCTCCAGACTGATTCTCATGACAAAGTCAAACTGAAGCTCACAATGGTCACTATGGTCTCACGAGGCATGCTGTAGCTGTTCGCATCACAATGAATGATGCACAGTGTGCCAAGGGTGTCACACCTAAAGGAACCCCTCAGCACACTGTCAGCCAACAACACTCACACACACACACACACACACACACACAGTGTGTGTGTTCGTGCCAGCCTGTACTGTTTTTTTAAGCCGGCTGCTTCGCAGAACCTGGCTCTGAGTTGAAAAGATTGGTGACAATGTAGACAAATGCTGCTGGAACATTCATCACAGCTAGGTAGACTACAGGCCTTCCACATGCATACACTCGGTATATAGGGTACAGTAGCCTACAAGATTGCCTCACATTCACATGTCAGCCATGCAAGGTGCCATCTAACCACCAGGAGAAATTAGGGTTAGGTGTTAACTTGCTCAGGGCTGCTTCAACATTTAGCCAGGCCTGCCCACTGTGCCACTGCCGCCCCTAGGCTATTATAATATAGTAGGGTTTTCAAAAGCTGAGTTCTTGAGGTTCTTAAGGTTCTTGAGGAGTTTCTGAGTTTTCAAAAAATAGTTCACTGCGATAATATATATATATATATATATATATATATATATAAAAGAATGGTGGACAATTTGTTGCTACTTTTAAATATTCCAGGAGCACATACATTCATTATCAAACTATAGGCTGAAACATTATTGTGGTTCTCTGGATTTTCATTTGATTGTTTTCTCCTACACACCTTTACTTACTCATGGGGGATAAGTAAAATGTATTATTGTGTGATTTCCTTCTCAATAGAACCGTTTATAGGCCATGCATGCACTCAATAGAAACATTTATGAACCAAGCACACACTCGGAATCAACTGTATGTAAATATGACATTGGTTTCAGTAAAATAGTTTCACAGAAAAACAAATGAATGATAAGCCTGCATCTTTAGAAGGCTGGACAGCATTGTAGTCATCACAGAACTTGACAAGCTGTCATGTTGCCTGTTTCTGATTTGCATATTGTTTGACTGCAGTCTTTCCTCTCATCATGCTGTCCCAGGTGGAATTATGGGTATTTATTAAAAGATCGATTAAACAGACCAGAATGTCTATACATCATAGGAATGCCCCCCCCCCAAAAAAAGTAAATATTTTAAAAACATAATGAATCATACTGTATATATAGTTATTTCTAACTCCTTAGAAAACTAGAACAGTAAATCCTCATTCTGTAAGAGCACCCAATCCTTGTCTGTCTTATTGCCGTGATTCAAGTCTCAAATGTATAAAGAACTTAATTAGTATTATAAATTACCAATTAAATTACCAATGAGGCCAAGTAAACACAAGGTTGTGCAATAGATGTTATGCCTTGAAATATATACAAACAAAATACATTAAAAAAACATTTAAAGGGTGAATAGAACCTATTGATGTATAAGACCCTTTGTATTTGTTAAATATGAAATAATAATTCTGAAGGACAGTCTACCATCATTATATTTTTTGTTAATCTTTCAATTACATCAAGGTTTGTTTCTAAGAATGTTTTTCTTTGAAGACATTCTACTTGAAATTAAGCACCTATCCATGACATTACTTTATTACACTGACAAATCTGCAATTACACTATAGTGACTGCCAAGAAAACATATTATCTTGCTTTTGGAGAGGAATGCAGTCTGGCTTTAAAAAATAAAACTAAAAAATAAAAAGATTAGACAAAAACCCACATCTGACTAATTATTCCACATGACTACAGTAAGACTGAAGGGTGCTTAACTGTCATTGATGACACAGTCACTTAGGAAAATTGGGTGGTTGCAGTGGGAAAAAGAAAATGGTTCCTCTATCCAATCTCCTTCAATGATTTGCAGAGATAAAGAACTGTATATGACAATGGCTTTTTACATTTCTCGCTAATAGCTGTGTTTGTCTGATAATGCTCTGAGCTTGTCACTTTAATGCTTCACTCTTATCTAACCTGCAACCTCAAAGCAGGTGTACAAGTCTTCAGAGCAAGAAATTGGCATACTGTTATGTAAGCCCCTCAAGTTTAGCTTTTGGAACAAGCAACGTCTTCTTTGACATCTACAGAGTCATATTGTACTCAGATAGGACAAAACTTTCTGACAGCAGGGAGGGCTCCCAGCATGTTCCGGTGGCCAGCTGCAGACATTAATCTGATGTGACAATCATAATTGCCGACCTGTCCGTCAGGCCCAGGGGTATAAAATGATGGGTTAAGGCCAGGGCTCAGGTGATCGCATGCAGGGTAGAGACAAGCAATATGGGTTTGTTGGGGCGACAAGCTGAACTGGCTTCCCAGAGGCCAGTGGGGAAATATGAATGCACCACAGCTGTTCCTGTCTGAATGATATTGATACAAACCACTGTTCAGTCTCAGGAAGATTTCCATTCATCTGTCCTTACTACTGTATAATAGCTGCTTATCTTGTGGTGGAAAACATTTAATCTATTTCTCTAAAATGTTTTCACAATGTCTCCCTTTTGATTCAAAATGAATCACAGAGCATATACAACAGGTATGAACTCAAAACATATAAATTTTATCGAAGGTATACTCTAAAAGTCATACATGTGAAAGCAATTTGCTGTTTTTTCGAGACACCGGTGTCTCTGGGTTTTGTGCAAGCAAGAGGACTGAGATAATGGTAAATATCAAATGGCTTCAGAGAAATAATTAAGAATTAAAATTAATAACGTTTTCAGTGTTGTAAGAATAAAGCTGCAAAGCTTCAAGAGAAATTACTATTAAACACTATTGTCAAGTGCCTTTAGAAAAACACACAATGGTCGACCACATGACACTTTGACTTTAGTGGTTCATTTTGTGTTTGTGAAGCTATTTATAATCAGGTGACGACAGCTTGTGACGCTGAAATGGCTTTGGTTTCCTGTCTTTGAAGCTAAATGCAAATGTGAGAAAGATGTTGTATTCAACGACTTCCGTTCTCCTAAATGCAATGTACGTTTAAGAATAATGTTACAAAGTCACAAGTATGCCTTTGAACATATAACCTAATAGCCTATTGTGTGGGCGTAAATTGGCGTGGGCGTAAATTGGTGACAGTTACCAACTGTAGCCTAGTCAGCCAATCAAGGCACAATCAAGGATTAGAACAGGTTTATGCTTAAGATCCGTTAAGCATATTGGCACTCTGGAGAACCCTACTGTATCTAGGCTACGTGCGTCCTAAAATTGCGCCACAGAGGTGCGGCTTGCACAACTAATGTAATAGTCCCCTCTGTTATATTCACGTAAACGTATTGCGGGAAGAGATACATGGATTTCTAGACCTTTTAGTTTAGGACTTTTGTACAAAATTACGTGCAAAATCTCTACATTTATTTTCATACAAGAATACGCGTCTGCCAACAACGCGGATGAAGAGAATCTCAGTGGATAGAGCCAGTTGTTGACCGCTCTGCTGTGATGCGCGCACACGACTGTTCATACTCTTGCAAGTGCAAGATAAAGCCAACGGCTGGAGTGGACAAGAAAACAACTTTACTGTGATCAAATATGCACGTATTTGGACTGATTTGGCGAGGTGTCCCTTGCATCACCAACTGGACAACTCCGTCGTAATGTTCAATACTTCGGGCATCGAACTCACTTTCACTAAGAAAGAGGACATTTCTGAAGTTACCAATGGCACGCTGCAGCAGTTCTACAACGTCCTCGACACCAGTAGCCCCACAACCATGCGGAACGAGTCCTGTTCCGAGCAGCTACTGGATTTTAGTCAACCGGAGAGGATCATTATAGGAGTGATGTTAGCGATCATCACAGCGATCACAGTGATGGGAAACACACTGGTGGTGATAGCAGTTTGCGTTGTGAAGAAATTGAGGCAACCTTCAAATTATCTTCTCGTGTCTCTGGCGGTGGCGGACCTTTCAGTGGCCATAGTTGTGATGCCTTTTGTAATCGTGACCGACCTCACCGGAGGCAAGTGGCTTTTTGGAGAAGTGTTCTGCAACATCTTCATAGGAATGGATGTAATGTGCTGCACTGCCTCCATTATGACCCTGTGTGTGATTAGCGTTGACAGGTAGGTCACCAAAGTTAAGTTGGTGAAGTTGAAGTGCCCGTCATTTTTGAGGAGCCACAAAAAATGCCTATTTCGTATAACCATACTCAGTTAGTTCAGATCGGGCATGTGAAGTGGAGAGAGGAAGTAGGCTATAAGGAAGGCAGATGATATATACAGAGGAAAGGTTAGAGAAAACAGGTTTTGATAATAAATATTATACAAAACATAGCTGATCTTTTATGTAGCCTATATGGCAAACTATATATATATTATTTTACACGTTACAATATCAAATGCAATTAGATTTTTTACAGTAGTTTATAGGCTATTGAATAGAGTGAGCTCCAGTGTGAGACGTTGTTGTGTGAGCGGTAAATAGCCAATGACTCAAGAAGTCAGTATCAGCCTGTAATTACATTCATTACTGTGTGTTTTACATTTGAGTCTGTAGCCTAGGTAGGTCATGTAGGCGTTTTAGGGCTAATTACAGGAGCTTTAAATGGTTTTAAGGCACTGCTTTCAAGCCCTATATTGGGATGATTTTATTTGATCGAAATCCAGTGTTTCACTTGCTCATTAGCCATACTTAGAAAAATGTATTCATCATTTAACTATTTTGCTCACCATATTGTAAAATAGAGAGTTAGCTATAGGCCACGCCCTGAGAAAATAATCAACCTCCCTTTAATCAAACAGCAGTCAGCTTGACCAGATAGCCTATACAATAATATAAGCTTACAATATCTGGAGCTATTTTGTAACCCAGTATGTGCCACTATGAGTCAAAAACGTTTACATTTTTTAATTTCATGTTAAAATGGCAGACTACATTTTTCCAAAACGTTATAGCACACGTGTGAGTGTGTTTCTATAGGTGTGTGGTGGGAGGGGGGCGCCAAGAAACCACTGCTCTGACAACAGCTCCAAGACATTACACCAACACTGTGATGACGGGGTTATGTGCACCAGACATCTGAAAATCAACCTAATGATTTGTGTTCTTCTTTAAAGTGTATTGTAAAATGCATTGTAGGCCTATCATAAATAAATGGGAAATCAATCCCCAGTGTAATCAGACAGGCCTGAATGAACACCACCCATCTTTCAGAATCCAACATGCAACATGTCTGCCTAGGAGAATATGCAGTTGGGTTGTGGGACAGTCTCAACTGCTTTTAGAGGCTATAATGTTCTAAATGTTATAATCAGTTTAACTTTTCCACTGAAGCAGCTGCAATTTATTGATGATTAGATAAGATTTTCTTTATCAGTCATGAAGCCTTCTTGCTTAAGTACATCAAGCCCACACAATTAGCCTATGCAGTGTGCTTTGTGGATTCAATAAGGAAGAGGAACAACAATTTCCCTGAGGAGCTAATTTTATTGAGGAAAACAGAACAGCACTATGAGACTGTGATGAAACTATTGGTCCATTTGGCTTGCTAAACATGACTTATGACCCTTAATGAGGTATCAAATAGTGGCGTGTGGTAAAGCACAAAGTAAAGTGCCGTTTTCTTGGAGCCGGACACATTTGCGGTAAAAGCTCTAAGATGTGAGACCATGAATTGGCCTTTCTAATAAAGCATATAAATCACGGCGGCCCTGACAGACTGTTCTGTCTCAGCCTCCCACACCTTTCAGGTTTGCGGACTTATTCCAGCGTGAGCCCAGCGAATACACAAGGCACTACATCACCCATCTTCCTTCCACTTCGGCTCAGCGGCCCATAGACATGAATAATGAATGGCAATGTGTTGGTCGCAGCTGACAAGTCAGTCGTATTAATTAATAACAAGAACATGTAGTGCATCCTCTGGAAGGCGAGTCGATGTGCTCATATGCAACATTCCTGGGGAGAAAATGTAATCTGGACGTCATGCGGAGCTGATAATTGATTTCAGTCCCTTATCTGATGACTAAGTAGGCGTGTGGCTGGCGCTGAACAGACCCTGCCACGTCTGACAGCGGTTCTGTGATTACAGCACTGAATTCATAATAGTGCTCTGAGATTGAGATAGGGACACCCGCTGAGTGCAAATATGTTTAAAATGTTAAACTGGACGACTTGCAGAAACTTGGGAGCACACACATCCAATATTTCTGGTCCTGGGCTGAGAATCAGAATGTAAAAACAAATAGCAGGTTGGCACACTGAATCATGCTGTAAAAACGGTGAGGATGAAAGTATTGCTCTATTAATAAATATGATACAATGTGCGGGCAAACTTTATTTTATATAATGGATGATTAATTCACAAAATCAGTGTCAACGTGTAGTTCATTGTCACATATACTTTGGCCTTAAAAAACATACTTTGCTTGTCACACCAGACTTTCAAACATTAAAATGCAATATGTATTTATCATATCACACAGAAAGATAATCAAGCTAATTGCTAAGATGGTAATTGCCAATTAGAGAGTGATGAGTGTTACGTTGCGAGTGTGATTGTGATGTCAAGCTGTCAGCTTTGATACTTAGAAGCTTGGCAAATGGAGCAGCATGCCCTTAGCGCTGATCACACACACACACCCAGCACGTTTTATACAATCCCCATGCACCGTAGGTGCTCTACTGCAGAACTAAGGCTTTATAATGGTGCCTGTATGAATGGCATGGTGGAATATAAGCCCTGGAGATCACTAGGCTGACTCATCTGGTTTTTGAAGGGTGCTCGCACAAAAATTGGCCTCACTAGTGGACTGGTCATTAATGCTTCCTGTCAAATGTGTCCCAACCCAGAACAATGGCCTAGTTGGACATATAGAAATAAAGAAACTGTCACATTTCTGTGACAGTATTACATACTCTTTGTGGATAATAGAAACTTTCTTAAAGGTCCTACAGTATATACAGTAAGATAATACGTTAATATAGCAACAAACTACACTGTATGTAAATATGTAGTTGAGTTATTCCACCCTGAGCAGAGAATGACATCACACTCCCTCTCTGTGTGTTGTAATGCAAGCTCCACTGTTTTTTGATTTCATAGCCAGCTGGTCTCACATGCAAGATAGTACATGAGTAGGCCTGTTACACAAAAAAATGTGTTGATGATATACAGTATTGTCGCAGAAATTATTGTGATAAACAATACTGTTGTAATTTTAAGACCATTTTATGCTACTGATATAATGATAATACAATAGCATGCATGTAGGCTACACCCTTTTCATGCTTGTGTTAGGAAGCCTGGAGCTAGAATGTTTCCCCCATGTTTTGTGGGGGTCCAGATTTCTACTGCCTCCTATTCTGGTTTGATTGATTGGAGATGTGAAATTGATCAGATGTGCGAGTGTTGTTGCTGGAATTGTGACCCGGAAGGGGAGTAGAGTTAAGGCTGTCTCCCTGCTACAAGCTCAAAGTCATCTTTGGTAGGATGTAACTCCTCAACCCTGAACAGGAAATGACATGTGACATGTTTGGATGAAGGAGGGAATGGAAGTATTATGTTGAATTACACATTTGAATCTTGCGGGAAAAAAACATACAAGTCTATTTCTGTGTCCAAATTCTTATTATGCCGTACACATTTATTTATCTCATAAAATATGCTAAATTAGTCTGGATAGTGTGCATAATCCCAGAGGAAGCGATTGGTCAACCATGAAGAACCAGCTTTCCTCTGGTCGTAAAAGACATGTCTCAATGAAATATGTTTTATATAATGTGTACAATACAGTATACATTTGTATGTGTGTTTAATACCATGGTAATACATATTTTTATAAGAAAGTAGTATGTGTTAGGAAAGTCCATTTACATTTACCGCATTTAGCAGATGCTTTTATCCGAAGTGACTTATAATCAGTACATTTGTCCATGTGACAATTCATTTGACAATTAATACACCAGTTGTCATACAGTATGCAACCAACATTCTGTAACTAAGTTAGAGGCTGCATTTACAACATACATTATCTAATATACTGTACATCATACAAATCCAGGAATTGCTAAAAGTCTGTTACAAAGTGCCAATATTATAAGAGTTTACCAAAGACAGGAGAAAGTAGTAATTGTATTTATTTGTATTCTTTGGTAAAGGATAGAAGATAATAGAGTGGAAGTGCAGGTAGATTCTGAAGAGGTGTGTTTTATGTCACTTGTGGAAGATAAGTAGTGTCTGGGTGTGTTGGGGCCAGTTGGGGCAGGGTTGAGGACCACTGTACTAGAAAGTAGAGCTGCACAATATTAACTAAAATCCATATCATAATTTATTGAACATTGTACCTCGATTACGATAAATTGACGATGATTATTATTATGGACTGATGTGCACTTGATTTCCTCTATGATTTTGCACGCCCCGTTTAGTGAGGCAGAGGTATTGGCTGCCTCCAATCCTGATGTTTCGCTGCGGCCTTATGTCAGATCAGCAAGACTAATATGTTATACACATACATGAAATACATGACCTAGACTATGGAATGTTAGGACATATAATAAAAGTGTGTACAAAAATTACATTGGTGACATACAGAGAGATCCACTGCACATGCTCAAGCTGAGAAAAAAAATATTAGCAGCTCAACCCAGTTTGTGAGGAATTGCGCAATCCGAGAGGAGGCTCACCTCGTCGCTGCCTCCGCTCGCTCTTTACACTTATTTGAACAGGAGAATACACACATTCAGCGATATTCACTATAAAAATAATTGGAATGACTGGAATCATGCAATAATTAAATTTTGATCACGGATCAGTGGATCAGTGCTGGCGTTCGTTAGCCCTGTCAGTCTAGCCCTTCAATCGGAAATGTTGTTGGGCAAGGCAGGGGAACAAATCGAAAATGAAGATTTTTTAATTTACTGTTTGTGCAACCAAATACACAGCAACTTTTCGGCTTTGTCATAGCTATTGCAGTCTATGTGGAATACTGGATTGTTTTCCCACAAAAATGGGCGTGGTCATGAGGGTCTGACGTATTACCGGTCTGTCGTATGACATTCCGCTGTATTACCTTTGGTCGCTGAAACTTTTTTTTGTTGTTGCAGTGTTTACCTTTTGATTGAATTTTGCTTGGTGTCATCTTTATTGATGCCAAATGTGTCCAAACCACAGACACTGCGTTTGTTTTTGGTACAAGCTGCTTCTTTTGCTCAGTTGACTCCGTGTGTTCTGTCCATGTTGCTATCATGTCACGGATTGGCCGGGGCACGTGACTACAGATGCGCTATTGTTTTTAAGGGAAAGTAGGCTATTAACCGAAAAACCGGGAAAAGATAAATTACGACGGTTTGATGTTATGATTTGTGGTTTCAATGACTTTTCGGTTAATCGTCCAGCCCTCCTAGAAAGTACAGTATATGTGCATTTGTTGTCTTTCACTGTCAATTTCATCATGGTACAAGCATTGTGAGGCAGTTTCAGTCATAGTCAGCAGTGGGTGCACACTTGAAATTCTTCATTCTCTAATACAGATTCTGATTAGATTGCATCTAATATATACAATATATGTATGCATATAATATTGCATACTTAATATTATAAGTATACTATAATAATATAGTATAGATAATTCAGACACGTTCTAACAGGTAGGTAATTGCAGGAAATGTGACAGGGCATTGAATTACTGTTATTCATTGCTAGAATGTTATCAATAAAGGTAAAAAAAGATTGAGTGACAGATACAGCTCTATATTATCTCCATATATTATTTCACACATAACATTTAATTTTCAATCACACTCTTTAAACAGCTGCCAAAATCCTCTCCTTTTAGTTGGACATCTGCATTGACACGTCACTACACCTCCACACAGCTTTGTCACCTGAATTATGCGATTTCGTTCAATAATAATAATACCATACACTCACAGTTTGAGGGATAAGCTGGGGGGACCAATGCCTTAACCTAATGGCCACTCACTTTTTACAAAATGTTCTTTCTTAAATCTACAGACATTTATTTCTGAGTAATATGTGTGTTCAATAATTTAAAAGCCATATATAAATGATTAATCCGCAACAGCAACAGTAAGGGTTATTCCTTTTAATATAGTTACCAACCATCTGAGAATTTTTTTGGATATTACCAAAAGGAGTGGAAGAGCTTGCTGCAAGAGACAGACATTCATTAAATATGCAAAATACATATATGTATGTGGGTCTGTCTTAAAATATCAATGCCCCTTTGACCTGGTATTGGGCAGACTTATGTGTGTCTCTGATAATGCCAGCAACACAGAGCCATCATTCACAGTCAAAAACCAGGAAAGGTTCCTGGCCTATATACATTCAAATAAAGGCAACATGAGTGGGACAAACTACATGCAATACATTTGATGGGTCTTAAATGAGTTGTACCTGGATTGACTTTGATATTGATATTGATATTTTTGTGAGAAAGAATTGATTCCGAAATGCATTTCAATATGCTATATTGAGGAAAGCTATCCATGTTGTTTGATGTATGTGACTGTACATGCCCTGTTACATTTTCAAAGTAACCACTTAAATATTCTGGCATACTGCTATACCAAGTTTGGTCAGGAGGCACAGCAGTTTTGGTACAGCAGTTTTATTTAGCTAAGGACTATACTTTTTATGTAATTTACATTTAAAGGGCTCCTGGATTATCTTCAGCCTTGCAGACAGTGTTTATAGGACTACAGAGGTACAACCTATTCCTTCCCCCAGCAGCTCAATCTCCGACTGTAGTTAAAGTATAATGGTAGTGTGAAAGATAGTATCATAAGGTGATACTTCTGTTTAAACCTTTCACTCTGGGTATTATACATATTGTATGTTGTGTATACATGCATTTATTGTCTGAGCAGAATTTTGTCAGCAGTCACAACCAAATCCTAGCCTGGCTCTGCCCGACTATTGCTCTCATGTTGCTCAATAGTTTTCGCTGAGATTATAGTCTGGAAACTCTGTTTGCATTAGCGCTTTCAAAGCCATCATGGACCAATTAGGGTGGGTTAGTATGATTACGTTATCAAGTGTGTCAAGCGTGTTTGGAAATGGTGGTATGATGTGCTATGAGGCTATCAAAACAGTTGTAGCTACTCCGATTGGTTAAGCGCTGTCCAATAGTTTCAAAATGAACCAGAGGTATATGTCCAGTAGTCAATGACTGTTAACATTTCCCAATGAAGCGTGGCCAGACCCTATTCACCAAGTAAATTGTGGGTCTGGTTACACCAGGCTAACCAAATCCCTCAGTTAAGAGCAACTTAACAAAAAGTAATTCTATTTGAATAGGAGTATGAGGAATCCAAAGCACATGCATAGACATATACACATATATCAAAATCAACACCCAATTCATTTGCTAAAGGGACCCACCTTTTTCTGTCTTTTCTGCTCTGCCCCCACTAGCCAATAAATATGCACATACCCCTTTAACGTGAGATCCTTGTGAACATGGCAGAAAGACACTATCCCAGGAGATTCAGCATTTTTTTTAAGCCGCTGGAGACATCCACCCACAGCAGCCACATTACTTGACCTGAATGATGCATCACCACATAATATGACGTGACACAACGACTTTCTTTTAGGCTCTGTTCAGTTTTCAGCTCGTCCTCCACATTGCAGCAGTGCCCTGGCAAAACTGAAATATAGAGTGGCCATCTTCTGAGTGCTGTCAGAGGCAAAGGCACTCGAAGTGGTTTGCTGAAATTGAATAAAAAAGGGTGACCTTGTGTAAAATGACATTTTTCTGAACAACTGCTTTGTTTGATGAAATTAGGAGGACAACCACTCATCTTAATTTTGGAAAGGGAAAACACATTATGGTGTAAAATCTATCGCACCCTCTTTCCCCTCAGACAAATACACAATTCATAAAGCGTATTTAATGCAAAAACACTTCGATTAGCGGGAGTTCTAACATGAGACAAAACAAAAGAAAATGTTCTGACAGTAAATTAGACAGACATGAAAAGGGCTCTTAGATGGCATATATTCCTCACAGATACAGTAGAAAGGTACAGTACAGCTGTCCATTTGAACAGATAAATGGAACATGTACAAGACAGGATAAAGTATAGAAAGTAAAAAATAATAATAATAATAATAATGAAATGTTTCTAAAATATATGATGCACCACATACCGTGATATATTCAGACCTGATGCATATTTTGTACACTCAATAGTTTCCAAAAATGGGAATGCACTTATTTTAATCCTACATGAATGTTCAGCAGTGACAGAGATACATTTCTATATAAAGACTAATGACCAGTGCTATGCTGATAACAAATTGATTCACTGTCAAAGGCTTCTAGAAAAGCATTGGACACTTTCCATTAATCATACTGTAGATCTTTTTGGGTACAGCACAATGCTACTGTGTCAGCAGTAGCTGTTAAATGTGGGCATGGTATAAACTTATCACATGTAATTTAGCTAAAACACTAATAGCTACTGCTTGTCTATCAAATGGATCAAGTATAACAAAATAGTACAGCAATGCATTATTTTCTGAAGAAGGTGGTGGGATATATAAAGAACAGCACATTTCACCAAAAGATATGGTGCAGACATAAATGCAATTAGACTGGTGGAGGCTCATTTGGATCAAATTATAAATAATGCAGGTACCTGCTACATATCTAAACTAATGTATTTTACGTGTAGTCACATTATGCAGGTTACTTATCTCTTAAGTGAGTTTCATAACTTGGCTGTTACACAACTTCACCGTGGAAGTTGACAGTGATTTCTGTTTCCGGAGTAAGTGGATTTCGACAGCAAAACGGCACTGTCTATTTTCACTGCAGAGAAAAGTACAAATGTAGCATAAATATTTGTTATAGATATTTAGTTTATTGGGTTTATGTGTTGTTTATGTACTTAGTGAGTGTCTCAAGTATTCTCACGGGGAAAATGGAAAGGCCAAACTGTTGACTGCAGTTCATTTAGTGTCATAATTCATGTACGTGTTTGGAATGACTAAAGTGGGGTCCATTGTTCTTTGAAGGTGAGTTACCACGTAGTGTAATAATACGTTTTCATTTCTTCATTGACACAGAAGGCAGATTACACACATACATTTCCACAATGTCTTTGGCAAGTTCTTAAGGACCTACCAAATACATTCAAAACCCATAATAACTTATAATAAATTGCAAGCTCATCATTCTAACTATGTGGTCCTATACTATATCGTTTCACTATATTTTTTAACATGAATGTTATATCTGACAGTACAGTATAGTCTGTTTTATATAGCACATCCAAGGGTGTTATTTGGGTATAACAGAATAATGCGTGCCATATAGTTATCTTGGTAGCACAGCCCAGTGGCATGCTAGATGTTAGCCTCATTATACCATCTTGAGCTTGTGATCTTAAATTAAACGTTGGTGTGATATCAGTCTGGACAGTTTGACATTGTTGCACTTCAGTCTGAACCATAGTTGTTCTGACCAATCAGCGTTGTTCTGACAACTATGGGCGTCTTTCAGGTGTGAAATTAACTGATGGTGATACTGTAAATAAGTCAGTTTATCACCTGCCAAGTGCCTGCCCTTTTTCTAATTAGTTTCAAAGGACAACTTTCCAGATGTATAACAAACCATCTAGGTTAGCTAGATGTGCCTGACAGTGGCCAACTTTGCTAGTCTGGTAAGGCTGTCCTATTTTTAAAAACTCAGATTGTTTTGTGTATGATTTAAATACCAATCACACAACAAACCTTCACAGTTATGTTCCAACTGCATAGCCTACTCCTTATTTTTAACAATCCAACATAATAACTGAGGTTTACATTCATGTTAATAGTGAGTTGACTAATACAAACACTGGCGAGTTTGTGACCATGGCAAAAGGGCATTGCTGTATTTTTGTAGTATTAATTTTGATAATATATATTGTTTGAATGTGCTTAAGTTATTTCATTTATTGTTTTAGCTATCCAGAAAGAAACCATATTTAGTCATTAATCCATTCTTTTAGTCACAATTACGGTATATACAGGACCAAGTGCACTGTAATTAAATTGTTATTGTTATCATCTCGCCAAATTGCCCTCTAATGAATATTCGTGGTGTCAATTAGATATGGCTGATTACTTAGATCACACTGCATAAACAGGAAGATTCCTCCCCTTCTGTTGAGCATGTGTCTTGTGTAAAATTATATCATGTCACTCAGGTAGTCACATCCATGGTATCCAGTGGCGCTTGTCCACTTCTGCTGATTTGTCTTTGGGAGTCTTTAGGGTTGTAAAGTCCAATCTGTAAGCTGCCAGGATGTGCAGGTTACCTTATGTGAAAGGCCTTAAGAAACTGCCTTGTAAACAGATATATGTGTAAAACGTAAGGTCTTTATTACTGTATGCCACTCCTGAGTCTGCCAAAAGAAGATTAATATCATGTAGAGCACACACTGTATAATACGATCTAAGAAAAGGTGCATCACCTCTATGTTTTCTTACACTAAAATGTCACTGACACTATATAAATACAGAGATGGGGTTACAGAAGCCTTATAATCAATATACTGTAGAGCTTGGAAGAGGCAAATACTTGTACAGCAAGGACAACAGATTTGATATTCACTATAAGTTTTTAGCAAAGAAACGTATTTACATATACTTATTTTATGATTGTATTATTTTTTAATTCCCTACAAATGGTTGACTTAGCTATTTGCAGTGTAGTGACAGATAAAAATGTGTGAGAACAATGCAACTAGCCTAAATGTATTTACCAAAGAAGAAGCACAGCTGATGGGTGATTATGCATGTGGCACTGCACTGAATATCAGCGTACTGATTTGTCAGAAGACACTTCCATGAGATAAGCACGGCTCTCAATGATCCTATCCAAACAGCACTAGTGTCATCCTTCACTACTGTCTATAACTGTAGACCACAATGAGGATCATTTAATGCAGTGATCCTGCTTGTACAGGGGTGACTGAAATGGTTTTCTCTAAGCGGTAGTGGTACAGCGGTGCGAGCGGGGTGACAAGCGATGAAAATGCCGCTGGTCTGAACCCCAGTGCCTCCCGGCTAAGTGTCGAGGTGTCCTTGAGCAAGACACTCAACTCTAAATGCTCCCAGTGGTTGGATGGCACCTTGCATGGCTGACACCACCATCGGTGTATGAATGTGTGAATGTCTGGCAATCATGTACTGATTTGCTGTCTTTTATTCAGCAAGAACCATGCCTTTACTTTGCACACAATAACATGTTCGACCTGTATAACTGTATAATGTAATGCAATCGTATTGGGGTCTGTGTCAGTCAGGGGGCTGTCTATTAACGGACCCTCCAATGTACAAACACTATATCCACTTACTGTAAAACTTTGACTAGACCTCCATATACTGCAATGGGGCCCGGTGTTGCCTTGTTATCACACTGGTTCTTACAGTTTTATTTTAATGATCAGTGTCTACTACAAGGAGTAAACACTACATTTCCCATGAGCCCCATTGCAAAGAGCTACTACATAGTGTATCACATTTTCGGTGATACACTGCATTTGTGTTGAAGAGAACAGCAGAATTGTCAGTTCAGTCATAAGATCAAATGTTTTGAAAGATGTATAGCGATGAGATAATAATACATTTTCGTTTGAAAATCAGTTAATCAGATATTGCAGCAAATGCAACTAAAATGGCAAGAATTTTTAATTATTTAAAATAAATGGGCATCTCTATCACAGGCCGTCTTATTTTATTTTGTCAATACAGTACATATATGCATAAAATAAAACACGAGACTGAAAATAGCAGAAAACTGCTCATACAATAGTAGCTTTAAGAACAAATCTGTACTGTGTAGTGATGTAGTTATCAGATATATGATGTTCTCTGGAATGCTAGAGATATATTTATTTTAGTTATGTTATGTGATATTCTTTGTTTCTAAGTAAAAGGTCAGTAAGAAGTTAAGAGGTGGAACAGACCTGAATATCAGCCTTTACTCTACATGGCAGCGTCTAACATCTCAGGAAGATGTTAATGCAACTCTTTCTCCCTGTCCTTTTCAATTTTCGAAGCCTTGAAATGATTACATGCAATGGTCCACGTTGCTAGCTGTGGTCTCCGTGGTAACTGAAAAAATATTCAAAGGTCAGAAATAAAACCAGATGAAGCAGAAAATGACATTTCTTCCCCAAGATCTGAGACTTTCTTGAAGCCTATTAGCTTCTGAGGGACCTCTTTCAAGACAAAGTGCACTATGTGAGCCAAAGGGAAAGTGACTACACTGGAAAGGCTCTTCCCCATCACTCTCTATCACTATCCTGACAGGTAAAGAAAGGAAGATGGACTACCTGATACATAATTATTCAGCTCCCTCAATATATTGCTGTCAATGTAAATTAATGAGGATTGTAGTGGATGGATTAATATTGTAGTTTATTAGTGGGTGTTTAAAAAAATTATTGCTGAAGTGTTTCATAGGTTTTGAGCTCTGGTGTGATGCCACCTGCCGATAATGTGATTAATAATTTTAGAGTGCTTTATCTCACATTCAGAAATAATACATACAAAGAGCAGGTTGTAGTACAAAACGTTTAGCGATGTAAGTGACTATTGTACTTTTGTGAATGCTGGAATTGCTGGAAATGTTCCCTACATTTGCTTTGTCGCCAGTGAGAAGCATTCTGCCACATCAAGATAACTTTCTTGACCCTATATTTATGAGAGTGTATAATGTAGCTGACTGAACACACATGCAGAAAGACATTAGGGGAATACTAACCTAACCGCGAACCAGGTCAGATACGGGAACAGATCTCCGTGTCCCCAGTTAGCCAAACCAGCGGTGCCTTATGATGAGACTTCATCCTGAGGGACATACTGAATAAATGTACCAGGCTGCTAATGAAGATGATGCCCACCGCCCTCTTATTGCCAGTATCACATTCACAGCAACAGCTACCATTATCTGTGCTGCTGCATGTTCACTGTAGGTGGTATATTTACTACTGAGGTCATAAATAAACTACACTGAATGCTTTACAATAGAGGAGGTGACTGTATAAAGATGTAGTTAAGTTTGTCATAAGGATAGAGAGATGTTAATAATAATAATAATAATAATAATAATAATAATAATAATAATAATAATATGTTATTTATATGTTTACTTTAGTTGTAGTAGTTGTAATAGTAGTAGTCATAGTAGTAGTAATAGTAGTAGTAGCAGTAGTATAGAAACTGTTAAAATACTTAGACTTTCTTTTGCCCATTGTAAGAGTCCCATGCCATCTGTCCACCAGTTGTTTAAAACCAAAGTCATGAATGATTTGGCTAGTCGTGGGTGGAGGTGGGCGAAATGTGAAAACACTGACTTATTTTTGGAGATTTATGTAAGATTGTAGTTTGAATCTTGTGCCACCCGATGACTTCCTGTGCACTCTCCATTCGATTGACACGGTGAGAGATTAGGGTCACTTGCAAAGATTGCAGAATTCTCACAAGACAGAAACTGACTTAGCCCAGGATGAGAGTGTATTTCATCCTGATACATGCTTCAAGTAATTTCATCATACTTTCATTTTAGTGATATGTTTTCAAACAGAAATGTGATATGGTCTCCTAGCATTAGATCGTAGCAAGTGAATATTTTTGCAGTCCTATTGAACATGATAATTTGAAAATGCCTGCTACTGTACATAATATTACAAAATAAAAAGGCCCAATGCTGCACATGTTATTTCTTAAAAGGCAGTACTCCAGGAAAAATTGTTGACATGCATTCTCTGTTCCCTATAAAGTCTACTGTTCACTGACAAAATGGGGAAAGGGAAAGAGAATTGTGAATTCCCCAACAGCCAGATTGTGTGGGAAAGAACCAATTAAAATCCTGTCATAAAGAGAGTTCTGCTTCTCATCTTCCCTTTTCTTCTTAAAAGGAGGAACTGTTCTATATTTGCCCGCTGCAACAGTAAATATTTCACTGTGTATCCCCTCTCAGATATAAAAGGCTTGTATGGTGGCCCAAGAGATGAGTGACGACCATTGCAAACACTAGGTCTGTTAGGGCATGTGCAGAAAATAGTTCACTTTACTGTGCCCTAGCTGGTAGCTCAGTGGAAGTAATGGAACTCTCCATTAGATCTGGCACACTGAGGCTGAGTGATCCCTGAGGGCACGTCCAACTGTGGGAAATGCCTCAAATCCTCCTGAGATATAGTACAGTATTTAGAAAGAGACTCTTCATTTTAAGAAAGCCGTCATTCTGTCATTGCTTTTCTTATGTACATTTTGTGAGGACTGCACAATATTCCTAAAACTGTCTCTTACTGATAAGAATTACATCTTTCAATAAACTACACTAGACTTCTAGACTATGCTACATTGAACCAGTGCTGGTATTTTTCTTTTTGTTCAGTGGGCATGGTTACATTGCTTGACATTGCTTGCTATTACTTCATTTATTTTCATTTAAGAAAGTTGTGGGAAGTGTTCTTGACCTTGGTGATGTATTGTAAACATTTTTTAGCAGAATAACATGACATCCCACAACCTCCCCTCTCCATACCCCCATTGTCAAGTATATAAGAATCACATTGAGATTGATAATGCTATTACTCTGTTGTTTGCTTTTAAATAAAACCTGATGAATCACTCTGGAGCAGAAGAGGAGCACCATATTCTGTTGATTAACAGTATAACCATCGGTCTGCTATATGCAATATGCTATATTTTAGGTGATATTTACTATTGTCACATTTTTAACATCTAACAAGTATTGTCCAGGTAAAAGAAATCCTAGTTACTATTGTGTTTAAAGGTGTATATAATATTTAAAAATGTGTACTATAATATAGTAGAAAACAGCTATTTATGTACATTTAGATTGGAGTAATGGCGTTCTGAGCAGAGAATGACATCACACTCCCTATGTTTGTGTTGTAATCTGAGCTCTTCTTTCACAGCCAAGAACAGCTGCGGCTGCCCATACGTGTGTGTGTGTGTGTGTGTGTGTGTGTGTGTGTGTGTGTGTGTGTGTGTGTGTATGTGTTTGGCCCACAGGGTTGGTTTGGTCTGAGATGCTGGTGCACTTAGTGTGACATCTAGTGGCAGAAATTCAAATAGAGCTACTTTAAAGTAGGCTAATAAGATTAATCCATATATGAGACTCTCTTGTGTGTGATTTCAATGATTGAACAACACATGGCACCCAACATTTAATATTCTATTTAGTTTTGCAAATCTAGTACCACTACACTTTGAGAGAATACGTCAAGGAGCATTTTCGGAAGATAAAAACTAATGATGGATTGCACTAAAGGTTATCCCATTAAAAGTATAAATAATTCACTTTTAATAAACTTGTTCATAAAAGTGATTCCTGGGCTAAATGACCACCAAGCCTTCGGAAAAACGTGAAAGCATTGAAAAAGTATTGTTGACTTTGGGTGCCAAAAGTACGAGGGCGACACTGAAAATTGACCTACGTAGCTCTAAAAGCAGGAATCTGCTGTACATGATGTACTGTATCATCAAGAGTGTAATATGGTAACATCTTTTCATGGTGAAGATGGAGAGAGGATTTTGTATCCAATAAGAGAGGAAAATGTCTGCCAAAGGGCAAAAAATGTGTCACAGGCTGAGAGGTACCAAACCATTGCCTCCCCCACACAAACAGGCACACGCACACACACACAACACACACACACACACACCTTTGCTTCGTTTACCAAAGTCCTATCCAAATTGTCTAAATACTACATAGTAATACTGTTGGGTGATAAACTTTGCCTGTAGTTTTTTGCCTTGCCCAGTAGATTACTGCATACCTTTTGTATCTGATATGCAATACATATTTAAATGTGTAATGAATAGTAAAGATTTCAGACACACAGCGCCTCCGATAGGCAGACTGCACTATTTCCTAGATTCACACATTGTAGCTTTGTAGATCCTTCCATGTCACATCTCATTGGTGGAGCCGGCAGTTTATCTGTCTATTTTACTATCCACTAACCTAAAATGATCAGTAACCCCATAGCCCTATAACTAACCAGACTTCCATTATCATGACTTATCACAACTTAATACAATGCCCATGAATGAATACCCACATTTTGCATTACACATGTTTTTGGTTCCCACGGGGATCTTTAATCCCAAAATACATAATTAATAAAAACAAAGAAAATAAAAGCTTGTTCATTTCTTTTAAACGGAACACCTCCAGATTCCATTATCATGAACCCACAAACCTACTTCTTTTATAATGTTCTCACTGTCTCTCTAAGATCAATGTAAAAGAGCTAATGGCCTTCCAGACAAAGACAGATCCTGTTCTCAGAGTGCGCAATGTGTCACTGAAATATTTCTTTTGAAATGAATGAATAGATTGTTTTCGCTGTGGCTTTCAGTCATTCACTGCAACAGCCGAGTGTACTCATTTGTGCCTGTCATATGTGACAAGCCCAATGCCTTTATGGTATATATATATATATATATATTTAACCCTCGTAATGTACTCCGGGTCAGAATGACCCAAATCACTAGCTCTTGTGGCAGATAGAAGGCGCTAAACC
>JAODUG010015406.1:0-19513 GCA_027564795.1 Aphredoderus sayanus | reverse complement strand
TAATGCACAATGTATTATAACATATAGGCCTACTATACTCTACCCAACACATTCCTAAAGTCTCGCAAATAATATTCAAACGTATTAATTTACTTGTTTGTCAAAATAATGTATTGCCACCTACAGTAGCCTATACTGCCTACGCCACCAGAGGGAGACAGACACTCACAATTTGGGTGGTTCAACATTTTGACTTACATGCATCAAGATTACAGCCTACATTGCGTTTTGTCAGTATTTCATTTCTACGTTATTTTTCATCAGCTGGCAGTGAACCTGATCAACACGAGTTCATGTTATGATCACGTTAATTGTTTGTGTTAATTAAACAAGTAGGACTATCTTTATTAAACGTTATTGTTTTAAGATTAGGATAGACCTACCTATATAGTCAATTTATAATTCACATATTTGAATTATACATTCACATTAATCTTAATTAGGGCAAAGCATATCATGATTGTATTCAAAGAATGACACGAATGTAACCCTCCTGTCCTTAACATACTGTATTGTGCCAGATGGCGCCACCTGATTGCGTCTGATTGTGTAGATCTCTGTCAATGCTGTCTGTATTTCTTTATTAATTATTTATGTTTTTGTTTGTTTTTCCGTGCCTTTTAATCCTCCTGTTGTCCTCGATTTCAAATGCGTTACCTTGTTGTATAACAGTACATATCATGTCTGTACATGATAGGATTGGCTGCTATATCTGCCACAAAGAGCTAATGCGTTGGGTCAGTTTGACCCGGACATCAGGAGGGTTAATCAACAACTTGTAACAGTTGACATTTGAATGCATAAATCCTATCTTCCAAAGTTATAGCCTAAATGTTCATATAATTAAACACCCAAATACAGACTCCCAATAAAGGAATCTGGGCTAATTCTGGTCCCAATTCCCTCGTGTTAATTGATGGAGTTTGAATTAGGAGGAAACAGCTTCTTCAGGCCAATAACAGCTTATTCGTCAGTTCGAGAAGTCTGACAACCTGACCACACCCTGGCCCAATCTAATACATACAAGCATTAAAACAGGAGTTGGCTTTTCTGAAAGGATGAGCCTTGGTCTGCAACATCGCCAGCTTTCTTCCCTGCCTGGTGCTGGGCCTTGCTGGGAAAGCTGCTCATTACAAAGAACAAACAACACATGCGTCATTTGACCCTGTGCTTCTTATCTGACTCCAGAACTTGACTCCCTTAGACCACAAAGACACTGCTTTTTTCTGTCTCAGTACTTTTTCACTTTCCGCTCCAAATAATTTGCCCCCACCTCAACTCTCGTTTTGTCTGGCCTATTCATAGAAAGCAGATTAAGTATTGGTAAGCAAATCAACATGTTATGATTATTATATTCCAACACCACCCATAGGGTTGAATACATGCCGATGGAGAAATGTGTCCCGTCGCTGCACGTTTCTGAGCTGCTCCTTGTCATGCAGAGGCTCGAGTGCCTCTAGTGTTCATGTTGGTTACCAAGGTAACTATAAATTATGAAGTGGTGTGTTCGGGGAGGATAACGTTTTAAATCTTTTAGTTAACCTACAGGTGTGTTGTGTGCGTGTTTGTGCGACTCTGCTCAGAGTAAAACGTGTCTTTACCACAGCAGGTATGTAGTAAAAACCACATTTCTGTTGTCTTGAGCAGCGGGGGCCAGAATGGGAATCAAGTAAAGCTGAAAGGTGCGTAAAAAACTGACTGAATACACAACACGAGATTATCTTATGATCCTTTGTACATAAGGCAAATACTTATTGTGTTACTTGCACCAATTATCATTGCACTTTGTACGGCTACTCCTTTAAAAGAGGCAAACATGTCAATTTGTGTACTGAGTGTATAGGTATAAATGCTTGACCTTTCATATTCCTTTTCCTGTCTTGGCTCATAGTGAAACTGACTGGTACTAAACTGGTTACATACTGTATGGTTGCTTATGTAAGTTTTTAGGATACTTGCATGCCAATCTCTTTCCAACATGGAACCTGCATCCACTTGCAGATACCTCCAGGCAGATCGAGGGCTTGTTTTGGTTGTGTGAAATACGTTTCGTGTATATTCTGACATAACCTGTTCATTAGTAAAAACAAATCTTAACATCCACACGTGAGTAAAGTTCGTGTCAGACAGATTAAATATTGTCCGAATAAAATAATCACAAGACACCTTATGTCATCACCGTTTATGTACAGATTTATGTCATATATAGATATTTAATATTTTATGTGATTTGCTCAGCTAATGTCAGTACATTATACAAATATATACAGTACACAATATACCGTCAATAGTGTCAGCACACTTATAGCAGGCCTAAACAAATTAGTTTAAGAAATACAATATCTGACAAATGAAATTCACAAAAGCACATTTTATAAGTTGGGGCATTTCCAGAAAGTCTAAAACTAAGCTTAAGGCACTTTTAAAACTTGCATATTTTGGTTACAGTTAAGTACTACGTATCATTAAGGCTGTTCTCTACACAATTTCCCATGTACAGTATGTATCATTAATATACAACGCTATAAAGATGCCATCAGTTTGTAAAGGAGTTGGACCCAATGGGTAATTAAATTAATCACATGGACATGTATTGACACATTTAAAGTCAAGCAAGGGTGTTACTACATTTAAAAATTATGTTAAGCCACTTTAAAACACACACACACACACAAACACACAGCATCTTATAGAATAAAAATATCTTAACACAGCTGTTCAGAAGAGCGTTAAATGCGACAGAATGCTTACACAGCGCCACCGGTGTTCACCGTGGCCGAGTTCAGAAGGTAGGTTTGTAGAACACCTGGCCACTGAGCAGCCTGCGTTTCATCTCCTTCCACAGCAGGTGGCGCTCTTTTTGCGAGCCCTTCATGAAACCACGGTTTTCTTGGGCTCTTCGAGAAAGGTAAGGGATGACCTCATTCACTGGACCATATGGGACGTATTTGTAGACCGGGAAACCTGCTTGACCTGTTCTCCCAATTCCACGGCAGACAGAAGACACAGGTTAGCATGTCACGTTTTAAGAGTGAGTGCAAGTCTAGTGACCAAAATAATCAGTATTATCACGGTATTGTTAAAATGTACTGACAAGTTTCAAAAAGTACTGGCACAAATAATCTAACTCGGTTACATTATTAAAAATAATGCAACCGTTACAGTCCCCTCTCCCTTGCTCATGATACATGTATCGTGCAGTAGGCCATTAGCCTAACACGATGTTATGCATGTTTTAGGACAGCTCAGTTATGACGAATCATTAGCATACCTCTATGGCAACACATTGAGGCGAGAAACAAAGCTGTAGCCTGTCCTGTACGTTTGACAACACTGTTGGATCGATCAAACGGTGGTGCATGGGGGTGGGCGGGGCTAAAAACAAGCTAAATGTTTCATTTGTATATTTCTATCTATAAAAACACGATACGGAAAATACAAGCAGGGACTTCCTTGATTGCAGTGTTTTTGCAGTTTTTCTCAGAAAACAGAAAATCTCAAAACTACATGTTCAACCTCCACATAATGAAATGAAAGTAAAGTCCAGTCTTTTGCAATATATCTCCTACATACTGTACAGTTACGTGAAACTGTGCTTTTGTCATACTGTACATAAAAAGTCCAAGCTTGTGCATTTTCAATCATTGTCAGTAAAACCTTAGCCTACAGTTCACATTACAAAATACTTGGTACACTGTTAAATTGGCTAAGCATTCTGACTACCTTGTTGGTAAACAATGACACAAGGACTTGTTGTTCTGATGGCACTGACATACTGTACATATTTACACACCCACCAGTAGAAAGTTTAGTTATTTAGCAAGTAAGGTCTGCATGTCATAATCAACTGTAAAATGTCACTGCATTCAAGTCACAAGTAAGCAGTCTCATGACAAGTCCCAGTTGAGTTTTAAGTCCTAAACGTTCTGACTCAAGTTCAAGTCTACAGCTCTGCTGATATTTCAATATAGTGGTAATAGATCTACCATTCCTGCTAATGTTTGTACCACTCCATATCTGTTAACCCAAGCACTGGTGTGTTGGGACATACTGTAGAGAACATTCTGTAACAGAACAGTACTGTGAACACCATAGGAAGAGGGTTGTTTATTTACACCATCTCTAGATTTAATTTTCCATGTTTGAAATTAGAACTAGTATTACCGTAGCATTTCCTAATCTGACCTCTGCAAAAGGCTGTTTCATTAGACTCCAAAAAAACATAAATGCTGTAATGATTAGAGCATCTCTGACCAAAACACCACAAGTGATGTGTGTGTGTGTGTGTGTGTGTGTGTCTGTGTGTGTGTGTGTGTGTGTGTGTGAGAGGTGGAGTTGACTTACCCAGTGGGAAGCTGATCTGGTCACACATGCCCAACAGCTGTCCAAAGTAAACTTTATTCTCAGTAGGAGACAGCCCCATCTCATTCATTCTGTTAGGACAGGAGAACATATAATAAAATCATGTTCAGTACAGGGGACAGAAGACATAATTATTTTCTCTTTGAATCAAGCCAACAATATAAAAGAGAAAAGAGTGTTTAAATGTTACATTTGTGTAAATGTACAAATAATTTCAGGCCTCAAAAAAAGTGCTTTGTCAAATCCGATGTCCTGGAAGCTCAGTCAGAGAGAAAAGTGGTGCAGCTTGTGCCAAAAGTACTGAGCAATGGATGACTGGAGGCAAAACTGTACTCTACTTAGATAGTACTCGTGTACTAAATACGCAAAAGGTATATGTGGGACATGTAGCATTACACAGGATGCCCCGGTGCAATGCAACAGTACATACCTTCATGCTATGCAAGTGTAGTAATATGGTGGGGTCTTGCTTACTTTTCCAGGGTAAATTTGACCGTGTCTTCGTTGTGGGAGGCAACCATCACATTGGCCTTTTTGTCGTGCTCAATCTCCTCCAGCACGTACTCCAGACACCTTCAAAAACACACACCAAAATAAATTCTGGTTACTCGACATAACCACGCCTCTCGTCAGGGAGAAGAGGCAGGGGGTCTTACTTGTGATACATCCTGTTCGTGGCCTCGTAGTCCGGGTTGATGGGGTCGTCATACCCGATCTCCTTGGCCCTCTCCCTCTCCTGGTGCATGTAGGCACCGCGAACGAGCTTGGCACCGAAGTACCAGCCTTCCCTCCGCGAGAGCTCCAGGTCAACTGTCACATTGTCATAGGCTTCCTAATACAAACGTAAACAAAACGTTTGATTGGTCACCCTACCGGCACTGAGCTAACAATTGTATGACGAGGGTTTTTTTTTACATTAATAAATAGTTTGATGTAATTCAAAGCTGCAATACATTATTTGGGACAATGTAATGTAAAACAGATTGTATATTTTTATATTGTAATGTAAAAAAATATATATAATATAAATATGTCTTCTTAGAAGACACTGAACGGGGTGTTTCAGGGTGTCCTACCTTGAGGTAACACTGGTAGGTGTTTAAAATAATGGGCTTTTCCTTGTTGAACTTCCGTTGCATTTCCAGGGTGAGCCTGCTAATGGCAGGCTGGAAGTATGTTTGCTCAGCATCCACCATGAGCCTCACGCCATTGTCCACAGCATGCTGGAACATACACAGTACATATCATTGTTTTAATGTGCTAGCTAGCTAGCTAGCTAGGATCAATGCAGTAGCAGACAACTGCTAGCTACAGTAGCTATCTTGGATTTTCATTAAAGTTTAAACATTAATACAGAAGCAAAAAAAAAAAACTATTGCATCCTGAGGAGAAAATGACATCACTCTCACTCGGTGTGTAATAATCTGAGCTCCTTTGTTTATTTGTTTGTTTGTGTGTGTGTTTGTGTAGCAGAGTGAATGTCTGTAATACGCTATATTATAGTTGTTTTTCAGTTGAGTGTGGAGGGTAAAGGGTATTGACCATACGGAATGTTCGCATAGCGTCTTTACAGTCCCAACATATGTTATTGTGATTAATATTAACCCGCCTGTTAAGGTTAGGGTATAGAAGAGGACCACAAGGCTGTCTTTTGCAGGTGATTTTGACCCAAGGACAACAGGAGGGTTAATATGTTGGCAGGTGTAATAGAAGGCACAGTTTCATTTGTACACAGCCTTACATTAGCCAGAACATCCACTCTCTGTAGCATCCTCTTCATCTGCCGCTCCTCCTCTGCTGTGAACTTCCTCAGCAGAGGCTCCAGGTGGCCAGTCTGCCAAACCAGAACCAAAGCATGTCTTGACCAGTTTACAAACTGCAAGCCGACTTCACACATTCATATAAATTGTGTGCACAGAACAGGTCTGATGTACCTGTTGCGTTTATTCATGGAATGACTAGAAATGTGTAATTACAGTAGCATACGTGGACATGTCCTACCTTGAGATTTGGGACAACAAGCAAGTTGGAGATTTTTGTTGTATCCTTGATTAAACTGTTCCAGTCAAGCAGATCTATCGTTCTGGAATATAGAGAAAAGACTAATAAATATAATATAACATAACATTCACTAATAAATATAATATAACATAACATTCAATGTGTGTATTGCTTGCAGCACTTGGATTAAACATTCTGGTCAATTCCATTCAAATTGAGGGAAGGAAGGAAAGAATGTCTGTTATTAACCACTAATCAAACAGAATCACCTTTATTGTACTTTCTTGTGAATGACCTACCCCGATGAGCCCAACTTCTCTCCTGTAAACCAGTTCTCAATGTCAACCTTCTCTCCCACACCCAGGCTAGTCAACGAATGCTGAAGGAAAATTACATCATCTGAAGTAAGAATGTGACAGTTGCCCAGACACAGTACAGTATATCTACCAAGTGTTAGGCTTAGACATGCTAGATCTCCATACTATCCCTTGCAAAAGGACATCATCATTTTATAATCATAAAAAATGTAACTTTGATTAAACCTAGATTTGTACGATACAATTGTGCGTTACACAATACCAGACAAGGTATCCAGGCCGTACCTTCAACCTCTCCAAGTCCAGCTTCTGTTCCAGAGCAGTCATTTCAGATTTGCCCTGATGTTCTGCCAGGAGTTTAAAGAAACGTCTCCACTTCACCAAGACTTCTGAGAACTGAAGCTATCCGTAGATGACACAAGTAAGCAACTTACAAGACACAATGGTTTTCAGAATGCCGAGCAAAACAATCTAAATACATTTAACCCTCGTGAGGTCGATATACTATCGCATCGTGCCACCAGATGGAGCTATCTGATTGTGTATGATTGTCTGGTTATTTTTATTGTCATTGCTGTGTGTATTTATTTCTTTATTCATTATTTATTTATGTATTTGTTTGTTTTTTCGTGCCTTTTAACCCTCCTGTTGTCCTCGGGTTTCAAACACACACCTTGTTCTGCCAGCAGTACACATCATATGTCTGTGTAAACTGTAGAATTAGGTTTAGCGCCTTCTATCTGCAACAAAGAGTTAGTGATTTGGGTCATTCTGACCCGAAGGACGTCACAAGGTCCTATAACCAATTAACATTTAATTAATATACCAGCAAACAACTATTTTCTATATAAATTACACTGTACTGTGCAGTGGAGTTAAAGTATGGTATCCTTAGCAGAGAAGGACCTCACACTCCCTCTACAATATGTGTGTTGTAATCAGAGCTCCACTGTTCTTTGTTTTCATAGCTGGGCTAGCCATGTGATTATTAGTGGTGTGTAGCTGACAAAGAATTTGTTTTGGTATGAGATGCTGGTGATCTAGTGGCAGACAATCAAACATAGTTCCTGTAAATAGCAATAACAAAGTTGCACTTACCAGAAATTGTGGGCGACCGAGGGCAGTCATTTTAACAGCAGAAAATCCATCCGTAGAGCTTCCACCTGAAAACAACAACCATAAAACAAGTTATAGACGGAAATAATGGCAATGTTCCATTAGGCAGTTCAGAAACAGGCAACATTCATATAATGAAAGAGTGAATGATTGTTGCTTTAGTGCTCATTTCTAATCATAAATCAAATGTCACAATTTAATATCACTAAAATATATCAACAGTCACCAGATGCTTTGATGCAGTTAATGAACGTTTCCATTTGGGTGTCACACTTGGCCTCGTCTGCGTAGAAGTATGTGCGTGCACTGACCACTCCTCCACGCCGGTCACCAAATTGCCGGTGGGCCCTGTATTTCTCCTCCCGATCAACACCTGACCACACACACACACTTTACTAGTCGCCCAGGCCAGTGGCAACGCTGTCAAACATGAGCGATCAGGAGTTCACAGCATTTACTGATCGTCCTGGCAACTCTGTCAAACGCATATGTAGCTCAGCTTCACTTCGTTAATAAGTAATAAGTGACCGTAGCCACGGTCTGAACGCTTATGTAATGTAAAAATGAAATATCAATGTATTAAAATAAATGTATTTGAGATTTGTAAGTTAACAGATCCAAGTAACTCAGCCAAAGTCCATTTGCACAACAGATGGAATGTATATTTACAATTAACTTAAAAAGTAAATGGAGGAACATCAAGCCTGTTACACATAATATTTTATAGAGTACAGCACATTCCAACACACAGCACATGGGAGATCTGCACCTACAGTACCTTTTTACTGTATTGGCCCTTTAAAAATGTCATAAAAATCATGTGTTGTATTTGTTTTTTTTATGATGGGTACTGGTAAGATGTCAATGCTAAATGCAATTCAAAAATAAAATCTTGGATTTGATTATGTCATTTATTTTGAATATGCTAACTGAAATACATTATGGTCATTTTAATTGTTGCTTAAATGTTTCATCAACCATCTAGATATTTTGATACCTGAAAGTGAAGACAATGGCACACTGGTTTAGTAAATAATTATAAACAATACATTTTAAATAGGTCCCAATAAAGCCCAGTGTGAACAAGGTTTCAAACTGCCTTATCCCTCTGCATGACAAGCTCAACTAGATCCAGGAAGAGCCAGTACCACCCATGCCAGACCACATTTTGTTTGACTAGGAATACCAAAGCTAGCAGAACCAAATTAGTAGATCAGAAATGCTGCATTCCAATGAACATGTAAATGGTTACTCTGAAGCAGCAGTTTTCAATAATAGTTATGAAAGACAAAATGGCTGCATTACAGTACAGTAATGCCTAGCGTCATTAATATCTTTTAAAAAAATTATATATTTCAATGATGCACCTTCCTGTAGGCTAGTTATTAATGTGTATGCTGTACATTATGCTTTTAGTATTCATTCTCAGAAGACAGTTTCTTTCAGTTTTTGCTGACATACGCACCTGGGCTCTCTTTCTCAGCTTCAGAAATGCATGAACTGAAAGAGATCAAGTAAAGAATACAGATGATGAGGCATACATGAATTAGAGGTGGGTGTGATGGTATAGATATAAACTGATAAAAAAAGTATATTGTTTATTTATAGAATGCCATTAAGCATTATGTCTGCTGTTTAGAGTAAACACAGAACGACCTTGCTATGATAGTAATTACATAATCAAAATGTAATACAGTACCCTAATAGTAAATTAAACTCCCAACTTATAATAATAATGACAAATGTATTTATTTACAATGTGCTTTTATTGAGCCAAAGTGCTAGTCATAAAACAAGCACAAGACACATAATAAAATAAAACACAGGGTAGGCTACACAAGCTATGGTCATATGCAAAAACATGAAAGATACGACTTTCTTTTTTAAATCAATGTTTAAAATAATATAGGCTTTATGAGTATGGGGCATTTCTCAACTCCTCTGGGGAAAGCCATTCCACAGTCATAATGCACATACCGCAGAAGGCTCTGTGACATTTGTATTTAAGTATCAATTAATTTAATTAAACTAAAATAAATAAATAAAGAAGACTAAGGAAGGATATCTGCACTGTACTACACAGTGTGGTACATATTACATAATCTCACTGGCATCTGCTTGAGTGTTATGTGACGCAAATAAACGGTTTGCACGGCTTGTGACTGTGAAGACATGTTGCTACAGCCCCAAGCTCAACCAATGAGAAGAAAGGGGTCTGTTCTAGCCAACCAATCAACAGGCACGATTGCTGGAAGTATAAAACATAATTAGACCTTACCTCCATTCACAATCATGTTAGTCAGGAAATCTGAAAATCAATCTCTAAATAAGAGCGATTGTATGCGATGGACCTGTAGGTTTGAATTATAAATAATTCAAATAGTATTTTACTTATGCGAGTGGACTTGAAATATTCTTGCCCCGCATGCATGTAGGAATACCGGTAGCAGGCACCATTCCTTAAAGAGGAACGCTCTTATTTGCCTTGCACTTTACAACGATAAGATGATAAATATGGTCGTGCTACTCACAGTTGAGCATGTGATGTTTGCCTTTTACTAATATCCTGGTCTTTACAAATTAATTTAACAGTATGCCTACAGTAGCGTCTGTATGAATCTTCTCTCAGGAAATGAATTAGCGTAGGCTAAATTAAGGTCTAAGTACTCACTCCATTTCCTTTTTCTCTGCCTCTTCTTGTGTCAGGTCCTCTTCCACACTGTAGTCCAATACTGCCCCCACACCAAACGCCTTATTCTTTTGAATCAGGGGTTTAATTGCATTGTGGTCTTCTCCGGCAACAAATTGTCCATAGAAGGTCATCTTCATCAGCATCTCAAACATACGCTGGCCCAACACCTTCTTACTTAGATCCATCAACTGAAAACAATACAGGCTATGTATGCTTAACTGTCTAGGTCTATATGTAGCCTATATATAGGCTATATTACGTATTTAGTAACAATTCAGGCATGATGCAGTCAATAACCATGGCTTACCTTCTTATTGTTATCAACGAGAACGTCAAACGTGCAAAGTTTGAAAACAAATAGACTCCTCAACAGTTCTAGGTTACTTTTGCTCCTGTACGCCTCCTCCGTGTTGTTGAAGTCGATGGCAATTTTATTCGTCTGTACATTTTGAGCATATTTTGTTTGGCTTATGAGCTCAACCTGTACAGGTTTGGCCAACTTACTCTCACTTTGCGCCTCTTTCTCTGCCCCATCTTGGCGCTTAGTGGATGTGGCTGTGGAGCGAAACCTGCCGTTTGAAACGTTGAATCTCTTAATACCATCCGCGTTTGCCCTGACAAGAGCCGGTAAGCCCACTATTTTAGTATAAAAAATCATATTAAAGAAAGTGCATACACCTCAATATTAGTATTTGTTTATGGGTTAAGCTTCAGTTACAGACAACGTGATGCGACAACATTTTCAGCGACACCAAAAGGGGAGTGTGTCTCATTTCAGAACCTCCCATTGGTTGTCCAAAACTTGTAGGCATGTGTGATGTGTGATATTTATGAACTTCTAGCCAAATAATTAAACGTTTTATATAAAACGTTATCATAATAACAGACCTATATTAATATATTTAAAAATACGTTAAGAGAAAAAATAGTGCAGGGGACTGGCGACGGATGACATGCTACAGCCGTCTGCCCTCTACAGTACAGTACGTAACAGCTTGTACGGTAGGCCTTTTGCGTTTTCGTTTTGTGCAGTGTGCTGTCTGAATATTCTCATGTCACTTAATTTATTTGACTCATTGTGGAAGAAAGCTGCTATTATGCTATCATATGGACATTACTAGAATCTATTCGTTTCTGTAGGCTATAAAAAATTGTCTGGCTGTTGTCTGGCTAGTTACTACTACTAATGTTTTTTCCTCTGTGTATGCCACTATTTACCACATGCGTTCACCTGAAAGTACTACAGTAACCACAAATGAACATCAATAGGAACTGTACCATAGCCTATTGGCTTCTCTTGGCTCTCAACCCTCTTGTCAATTATATTAGGAACCTTAACCCTTGTGATGTCATCAGGGTCAAAATGACACAAATCACTAGCTTTGTGTCAGATAGGCGCTAACTTATTCTATGTTACAGCTTACACACACACATATGATGTGCACTACTGGCACAAGGTGTGACTTTGAAACCGGAGGACGAGGGTTAAAAGGCACATAAAACACAAATACATAAAGAAATAATTAATAAATCATACACAATCAGATGGCACCGCCTGGTGGTTCAAGACTGTATTTTAAGGGCATCAACGACGGTTTGAAGTGCCTCTACGGCGACCGTAAATTTACATACAGTAGGCTTCTGTCGTACTAACGTACTGTAGCGTTAAGTGGCGAGTTTTTGCAGACAGGGCTTGTACGGTCACTACTGTGTGAATTGTGGCTGACATGGCAAATTTAGCTATAAACCTTATTAAACATATCGAAGTTCTAAAAATACTTATTCCCTGTCAAGCGTAAACGTTTTGTTGTTTTGTTTGACTAAAAACGGTTTAAAACACAGAATCAATTTGCGTAGTAGCGACTACGGGAAAGCAGTAGTTTTGCCGTTGTAGAGCTGCCGGCTGCGGCGGGTAGTCAAGGTGACTTTTATGCAAATGAGCAGGTGACTACTGCTGCAGTGCTGACCACTCAACTTGACGTCAACCCATGCGTCAACCATGCCTTTTAGGACTATATCCACTCACGTCGTTCTATATTTGCTGTGGTTGTGATGTAATACTGCCATAAATAAAATAACATTTGGACCGACTCTTTTGCAAGATACAGGTGCTATGATATTGTAAGATGTTGTAAACAATAACATTGCAGCAATCAACTACTGTATTTTCTATTAAAATATATGACTGCGTACTGAGCAGAGGAAGTCATCACCCTTCCTCTGTGTTGTAATCGGAGCTCCTCTGTTCATAGAATAAAATAATCAAATTTAAAATATTCAAATCAAAACAAAACAAATAATCTTGGATCACGAGTTAAATAAGAACTATTATGACTTAACCCTACCAGCTGCGTGTGTCTCCCTCTAGTGGTGGATTTTCAGTCATACATTTGAACCCTACCTTATATACTGTACGCATAAAAAGATTTGTCATCAGTCTTGTTTACATTCAGCACCAAACCTCTGGAGGAGATGATGGCGAGAAATCCTCAAACACAGTGGACCACCATAATACTGTACATCCCTTTATGTAGACAACACACAGCTATTTATTGAAAATAGTAACACCATTTACTAAAAATGCCATCATTTCAAAGAATATGACTCAGTTCAAAGTTGCCCAACTAAAATTGCAGGCACTAACTATGTCAAGGACCCTCTCCCAGTGGAATAACAAGGAAGAGATACTGACTCGGGTTGGGTTACCTCCATTACACAATTCTGTCTATATACAGACAGTGCCAGCCTACGTCCACCCCCCACACCCCCAACTCCAGGAAAATCGTGGGTTACACCACCTAGTGACGTGCAAACATTAGCAAGTTGAGACATCATGAGCCATAAAGGATGGGAAATAATTAAAAGAATCCCATACCCATCATATACTGTACCATATACCTTAGCCTACTGTATGTACATATCTCACTATCAAGGCTACAGTAAGTGGTTCATCGGGTTCATATGTTTAACTTTAAAGCAAACCCAGAATTAGAAACTTAATTATGTATTATAGCTACATGTAATCATTTAGCACAACACAAGAAAATATACTGTACAGGATGTCATAAGAATAACACAGATCTGGAAAGAATTTAGTTGGAAAATGTAAGTTCATCTAGGCAACATTGATCGTTTCAAAATGTGTTTATTAGGGCACAATGAACTATTTTCTTTTGGAATGTAAAATGTTTTGTTTTCTTGACAAGGGTTAAATAATTAGATTATAATGTAGGTTGTTTATGTTGTATAGACAGAACCAGTTATTGCGCTAACTTTTTATGGTTACTGAGAATGAGATAAATAAGAAAAACATAAAATTATAAATAAGACCATAACGTAGCTGTAATATATTTCTGATACAGTACAATTATAATATTACAATATATACTGTAGCAACATTGTACTACTACTAATACAATTATTGTAACTATTAACAATGATGGCATAGTCCATATTCAGTTCTTTAATTGCCTACATTTATTTTATGTGTGTGTATATTGGCTAAAGCACATAAAAAACAATGACGGCAAGCAATGAACAATGTTCAGAGAAATAATGAATAAACAAAATTAGTGACAATAATGAAAAGACAATGCATTGCAGATATTTTGAGATTCCTTAAAGCCCTAAAGTCATATTATGTATACCAAATCTCCACTATAGAACTGGTGACAATACTTTCAGTTAATTTACTGCTTGAAGCATAAACAAACCTTCAAATGCAGTTGAAAAAAAGTATACAATGTTTTCAATCCTAAAAGTTGTATATTACTACCTTAAATATTAACGTTTATTGAGGGTACAGTATGTGTCTTTTTCTGACATAGAGCCACTATTTGGCAGAGTGCATATGTGGCTGTGTTGCCACAACACTGACAAAGAAACAGTATAATAACCTCTGTCCAAAACAGCACCATCTATAAAATAACATTCTACGGCATTTTAAATCAGAACTTTTAAAGTGGAGTGTATGACTTTCTGCCACTAGATGTCAAAAAGCACCTGCCTTTCAGACCAAAGCAAATGCTTCATGGGTGACACACACACACACACACGCACGCACGCACACACACACACATACACAAACACGCATGAGCAACTGGACCAGCTAAGAAAACAAATAACAGAGGAGCTTGGTTTACAACATACACGATGTGATGTCACTCTGTTCCTTAAGCAATTACTCCACTATATCTTTACATATAAATAGTTGTTTTCTGCTACAGTATATGTTTACATTTTTAGAATATTGTATAAATCACCTTTAAATCTGATGTTCTAATATGGTAATTTTACAAGAGCAATCATCTTTAGAGTAATGCAAATTCTGTCTGTTGAGTATTGAGGATCATATTTAATTATATTTTGTATGGGATCGCTCATATCCTAGATTGTTAAGTAGCAGTTGCATCCTACATAGGGCAAAACTAAGTGAAACATTTTCATATCTTCACAACAACACAACAAAACATACATCAAAGTGTGCAAAACTGCTGTGGGCCTATCAGGCATTCCCGAGACATTATGATGTTAGGAACACCTCGAACAGGCTAGCTACGGAGTGCATGCGGTAGAAGATCCCAAACGGCAGCCCCAGGTTGACCACAGCAGCCCACAGGGTGAATTTGAAGAAGTCAATCTCTGTAGTGTGGTCGAACTGTGGGCGCGCCCCAAACGCAGGCATGATCCAGAGCTGTTAATGGAGACACAGAACACATTGATTATTCAGTGAATTTTAGAGAAGTGGGATTTCGAAAAACGTGAAAAAGTTTGACGTCTACAATAAAAACGAAAGGTCTAGTACGCACGATGACGTTGCCTAGCAGCAGAAACACGCAGACTTCCTTCAGCACCCTCCGCTTCCACGTCAGCTTGCGTCTGGGGTCATAAGCGTGTGGCCGCAGGCAATTGTGCACGCCAATCTCCACAACCAGGCCGTCCAGCACCGGGCGGGGCTTGCCGTCCCGGCCCACGCCCGTCCTGCCCGGGACCTCCGGGATCCCGTTCTTGCTGCAGCATTCCTGGAGCGCGTACGGATTAGCGAAGACAGGGGCGGGGCGGTTCTCGTGGTACGGCTCCCGGTGAAGACCCTCCACGATGAAGAGGTTCTGCAAGCCGAGCTGGACCACGGTCAGCATGCCCAAGGCCAGGCTGAGGGAGTTCAGGAACCCCTCCGCCCCGGTCGCCACCATGGCGACGATACTGAAGTAGCTGATGGTGAACTGGCCCAGGGAGGCCGACACCAGCAGCCTCACGTCCAGCTTGCGAGTGGGGTTCTTGGCAGACACGATGTCCCGCGGGTCCAGCTTGTAGATCACGCAGCCGGCCGCGGTGGCGACGGACATGAGGCCGACGATCACGATGTTGGTGGTGAAGTACATCATCAGCGCCTGCTCCTTCATCTTCCCCGTGGCTATTTGCGCCTCGTACACCACAAAGGTGGCCAGCCCCGCCACCACCAGGGGGAGCCCCACGCTCAGGCCCAGCAGGGCGTCCTTGATGTGGAACTGCTTGATGTGGTGGCTGCGTTCCTCCGCTACTCGGCCCACGTTCTTCCATATCACGTAGACCATGGCCGAAGCGAAGAGGCTGTACTCTATGTTGAAGGGGTACAGGTAGTAGTAAGCGCTTTTGAAGATCAGGCACGATGAGTAGCTGCACGTGCATTGCTCGTCTTCGTAACCTGCTAAAATACACAGAAAGGGTTTATTAGAGACCAACCGATATATCGGCGTGACGATATCGTTGGCAGATGTCGGCACACAGCAGATAATGAGCGTGCGGGATACAGATAACGGACTATGTTACGTATAGTCTGGTTCCAGACTGCTGACGTCTGGAAGTCTGCCGCGAATCCAAGGTAGAGTACCATAAGCGATGCTGGAGAAAGATTGTTCATATTTTAACTCATCAAAACAAAAACACCCCTCCCTTCCCTCCCTGACGGTACTCCCTCAGAAGCTCCGCTCCTCCAAATTCAACATTCATTGCTAAGACTGGGACACTGTGTTTGTGTTCCCATTTAGAAACCTCGGATTACTTTTTCCAGTGCGCACACAGAGCGGGAAGCTATCATACCGTAATATAGCCTACAAATATTTGCAGAATTAGACATAAAGCGTATTAGCTTACAATCGCTGACTCCATCTTAAATGGTTGGGCATTCAGTTTTACATGTTGTAATAACTGATTTATCTGCATTTATATCCTCATCTACTTACCTCTCATGGATGAGTTTTGTGCCGTGACTTTAGTAGCATTGATGTCTTCTGGTATGACTGTTCGGTGAACAGACTCCTCAGAAATAAATGTCATCCACAATATTAGATTGGTGGAGAGGGTAATCATCAATCCACAGCTGAAAACAAAAATTCAGAGAAAATCTAAGGACATAACCCTACAAAACTACAAATCATTACTATAACCTAGCATGCATCCACAAATCCACAAGCGAAATTTTGCATATAATATGCTACAATAAATAGGGTTTATAATAATCAATCAATAATGATAATACGTATCAGATCAAGGAGTAAAAAGAAATAACATACAATTTTTTCAATGCTGTAGATAAATAAATACATATTATTCTCTTTACCATGTTCTCTTCTTTTGCAGCTGAACACAATCCTTAGCATGGGTCCACAAGAAGTAAGTCTAAAAAATAAAAGCAATGGGTATGCATTATAGTATTTTTTAACCAAACAATATTGGACCCCCACCCCCTTCCATTCACATCTAGCATAACATAATCAGTGTACAATGTTTCCATGGTTACCTGGACAGTTATGAATACAAACTGCGCCACTGGGAAAACAACACTGGTGACAGAGTCACAGTGGAGATGGCCCACATAGCTGGCAATCTTGAAGATGTTCATGATCAGGCTGAGAATGCCAAATAGCACAAGTCCAGCTGAATGAGGAAAATAATCGGCACATTAACACTATTGACGCATTAAAGGTGAAGTCGGCGATGCTGGAGAAAGATTCATATTCATATTTGAACTTGATCAAAACATAAACACCCCTCCCTTCACTGCCAGAGGGTGCTCCCTCACAATATTGGACATGCATTGCCAAGGCTGGGATAGTGTTGTGTTGTGGTGCGGTCTGCACCAATGTGTTTATCTTCCCATTTACAGAGCCCGGGCTGCATAGAAACACCTGATTTTCAGCGAGCACACAGAACGGGCAACATGTGGCCAACGAAGAGATATTCACATGAATTTGATGAAAAGTGTATTAGCTTACAATCGCTGACCACCTTTAACACAATAGTTTAATAAATGCAAAGAGAAACCAACGGTGATGGGTTCCACCACCAAATCCATAAAAAAAGAAAACAGGACAGTTAAGCGTAAACAACCTTACCCCTGAGCCACACAGGTCCTGCATGCTCGTCCTTGTACAAAACAGCATTGTCCTTCTTATACGTGTAGCACTCATAGTAAAGCATCCAGCATGTGGTCGACAGGATGAGCGTGATCAGGTAAACCTGGAGGTGGGCCGAGTTGATAGCCACGTTGTTGAAGGCACTGCCGCTGACCAAAGCCCCGCCGAGCATGAGCAGGTTGACAGCAATGAAGCCAGACAGCCACCACCAGCTGCGACACCTCTCCTTCACCGCTCCGCTGGCAGGGCCTGTCTGCTTGGCGGCCTCCACACTGCCACTGTTTGCCATTGGACCCTCTGAGTCGCCGCTGACGAACGTGTGGGGCCCCTCCGTCTCCCTGTCTTTGGCCGTAATCCTGCATGGTTCGCACAGGGCCCCAGTAGTCAAGCAGTCACATGGATATCCCGCGTTCAGACACATGGCGTTTTTTTCCCCGCGAATCAGTTTGAATAAAGTTGTTGCTTCTTTTGTTTTGTTTGAGAGGTTGTAGGTTCAACAGCGTGAATAAAGTTGTTTCTTGTTTTGTTTGAGAGGTTGTAGGTTCATCAGCTTGAATAAAGTTGTTTCTTGTTTTGTTTGAGAGGTTGTAGGTTCATCAGCTTGAATAAAGTTGTTTCTTGTTCCGTTTGAGAGGTTGTAGGTTCATCAGCTTGAATAAAGTTGTTTCTTATTCCGCTTGAGAGGTTGTAGGTTCAATAGCTACACCCACTTAAAGCAAGTAAACCACCAAGTTCGATTTTGTCATTAACTCGACGGGCACCTATTAACAAAAGTATCTTATTGACCAACTGTATAGTTCCTTCCTTTTAGTTGTCTGATGGACTGATCTAACATGTAGATCAAAACGCTTATACAAAATAAGCTTAGCTTGTACTCTTTCATCCTGAGAAGCATACTGGAATGTCTTTACTTATATATCAGTCCACAGTGGCGGTAGTTTGCAGAGGCCTTTGTGTCCAGGGTCATAAATGTCAATCAGTAACACCAATATTACCACACACAGTTGTGACTGTTTTGCAGAAAAATGTAATGTGAAGTTTAAAAGAGGTTTCCAAGTAAGATTTTAAAGAGACAGGTTTCTGCATAAACAGCAACAGGATGACCCTCTTGTCACCCTGAGGACACAATGACCAGAAAAAGCCCCAACCCTAGGACAACAGGAGGGTTAATACTAAATAATAATACAATAATTATTAATTATTAACCTAATTTTAACCTAACCATTTTGACCCAAAGACAATGGGAGGATTAAACTGCAATAATTATCCACAAAAGACCTCTTCTCTAACCTTGTTTCCAATTCTAAAACCTTCGGCTTTATCTTCATAGAAAGGCATGATAAAATTATGTGCACTGCCAGGCCGAGCAGCAGTAGGAACAGGGCTAACGGTACACCTGATAAGACGTACACTATTTTGATTGGGGACTCTATAACCAGACAGGTATGAATGACAAATGCTGAAAACCTAACTATGGCTGACATTTCCGTCAGGGAGATACAGTAACAGAGCTGTTGCCAACTATGCTCTCTAGAACATTATCATCCATACTTGCTCTTTTGATATACTGTAACTGAAAACTGGTTCTGAGATTCTGAAAAAAGACTTGCTACTGGAGAAAATAAGCCACT
>JAODUG010015388.1:0-23426 GCA_027564795.1 Aphredoderus sayanus | reverse complement strand
TATATATATAAAAATGTGTATAAATCATTAAACACACACACATACACCTGCTTACTCTGTGCTCCAGGCAGTGTATGCCCCTGATAAAGGCAAACTAATCAAAATGCTAAACAGTTTTCATCTTAAGATTTGTGTTTTCTGCGTACATGTGTGCATGTACCCAGTGTGTCACAGTAGGTGACAACTGGAGCAGTGTTGATGTGGAAAGTAACACAGGAGAAAACGGCAGAAAGCATGTACACAAACACACACCTAGACAGATTCATACTGTCAGTTGCAAAGAGGAATAGATGTGTGGGAGGAGGACGAGGAAGGTTTGGCACCTGGATGCTCTTCATTTGGATTCACATAGAAGCTGTACTAAACTACTGATGGTACTTTTAGGTTAAACTTAGCAAATCCAAAATAAGCCTAAACTAACTACAGGCATGGTGTTTACATCTTTAAATAAAAGGACATCCATGATGTAGCAAGGTATAAACACTGGAAATCCATTAGCACTTGGGAATTTGGTGTAATAATGATATGAGTTGGGAATAGTCAGGTTCTATGTATATAGTATATACAGTACTGTATGTCAGTAAACTTGTATTACTATTACCATGAATTGTATTGTGTACACACTGATTATTATCAAAAGGTGTGTGCGCATGCATGAATGCATTCATGCGTGTGTGCATGTCCCTACTTTATTGAGTTTCTGAAGTGGTCCTCGGCAGGGTTCTTCACAGTGCAGCTGTTTAACACCCACAAGTCAGCCTCTGAAGGGTCGTCTGAGAGAACACAGACAAAACAATGTATGCGGTTTATATTAGAATTCTGTTGCAAATCATTTTCATTCACATCTCCTGTCTAGCTGTGTGTCATACTCCATAGTCCTTAACAATCATAAAGCCACAGCTTCACGAGTATTGGTGCAATTAAAAAAGGGGGGGTAATACAATTTTAACAGTCCTAATGTCCTCTGGGTCAAAATGACCAAATCACTAGCTCTTTGTGGCAAATAGAAGGCACTAAACCTAATTCTACAGCTTACACAGAGACATATGATGTGCACTGCTGACACAACAAGGTGTGACTTTGTAACCCAAGGACAACAAGAAGGTTAAAAGGCACAAAAAAAACAACACAAACACATAAAGAAATAATTAATTAATAAATACACACAGCAATGCCAATTGAAAAACACACAAATCATACACAATCAGATGGCGCCGCCATGTGGTCAAATACTAGATTTCTGAGTACACATGTGAAAGTGAAATGAGAAATTGCCTGCAACTTGTTTTATTACATTTTTTTTATTATATTTACATGTATATATTTTTCATTTAAACCAGGAAAGTTCCATTGAGAAAGCATCTCATTTACAAGGCAGACCTGGCCAAGAGGGCAGCTCAGTTAAAATACAAAACAAGGTGTACTGTAATGTATTAACCACCAGTATGCAGTATTACTACCTTCGGCAGTGGTCATGTGTTTTGTCAGGAATGTCCTGAACAAACCTCGTAAAACAAAAAATTTAATGTAATTCATTAGTAATTCATTCAACTCTTTAAACGTTTTTGAAGACTGAAAGTTGCTTGTGCAGAACATTACCTACACAATTGCAGGATTTTGGCATCCTTCTAACTCCATACATATTACAGTAGAGTGTGGCCTGCCATGTGACACTACTCAAGGTGATGGTGGCAGCCCTCGCACGGCACTGCCAGGACCCCCCCTCCCCTCCCCGACACACACACACACACACGGGAAATATGCGTGGTGGCGGTGTAAAACTAGTTCCTTTACGCCACGTTGAACCAGATATTTCACTTAGCATTCACTTTCCCTGCTGCAGTCAAGCATACACACATACAACATTGCTGGCACCAGTCAAGCATTGGCAGCACCCTACGGTGGCTCTTAATAACACTCACACACACACGCGGGTCACAGCATGCAAGGAGGTTGACCCTGTGCGCCTTGCCATGGCTAGACCACACGCACAGCTACTTATACAGGTATGAGGCCAAGGACAGGGTGCGATGGGTCAACACTATTCATCACTTAATGACCACTGAGACCTAAACCAAGCGAAAGGACACTACAAGGTCAATCATAGATCATTGTCATATGGTCGGTCAAACAGTCAGTGTCTTGCCTGCATATGCAAGACAATGGACATACAGTTAAATGGGCCTTATTGGAGTGAGAAGAAAGCACAGAGGTGCTGTAGTAAGTTGACTATTGTATATTTCATGCTTTGGGCGTATAATGTGTTTGTGGATTTAACTAGTGTATAATGAACTCCCCGTTTGTTGTCAATTAAAGCTGATGGACGTCTCTGGTACTATGTATTCTCAAGTGAACCCAGTTTGCAGAATCTAATTGTTATACTAGATTGTTCTTATACTGCTATATTATTACATGTATAAGAATACAATCTATCAAACTATATACCTATATAACTAAACTCTACAGTACCAGCGAGTACACTCTCAGCAGAGACGGCAATCAGTTCAGTAGATACATCAGAAGCTTTCTAAGAATTGAAACGATGCAGAACAACTTACAAGTTCAGTTGCCAGCGTAGAAGCTACCACAAACAAGGGGTTAGTTTAAGGCAAACAGCATGACGACTTGTTCTATATGTTGCCCTACACACTCACCAGGCTGGGGTCTGGTGAGTTATAGCTTTAACAACGCATGACGCATATTAGCATGATAAATCATTGCTTATGTGGACTGTGTGGGTCTGTGTGTAAACAAGGATCTGCACAAGAAGGTTACAGAGCAATATTGATTGGTCCTGGCTACAGCTAAAAACACAGCTGGGGATGGGCAGCAATTATACCTACCTTTATTTATCTAGGCTGTACAATCACACACACACACACACATACACCCAGCCAATGGGAGTGGTCTCAGTTGTATGCCGGCTCTCTCCCCTCTGTCCTGGGGGAGTCTTTCTAGAACAACAATAACAAGCTCTCCGTCACTGCCACACACACTCACGTAAACTCAGTAACATAAAGGATGTACTGAAAACTGTGCACACACACAAATATTCTTTGTGCACACTCCACGATTATAGCTCTGATTCTCTGGTCCCAGACACCCAACAGTCGTTAAGTGTGAGCAGGTCACGCGCTATGACTTTTAGCTGCCCCATACGCCCCAGCATTTTCAAGTATCTTTGAAATTATTGCCCTGTCCTTAAGTCCTGTAGTGTGAACAGATGTGCGACCTTCAACTGGCTCTCCAAAATAGACCATCTTGTCTGAACAACCATTTTCTCCTTTGCATTCCAACCTCTCTCTCATATAATGTTGTATTTCTGCCTATTTTGGTTTCTTATAAATATGAAACAAGGCCATACAGTATCTGACTGTTTAGAGACCATAAAATATGTGGTTACCATAATTACACGCATTAACACAAGACCTGCTAGGCTGTGGTCAGACTCACTTTACAGCCCTCTGGCAAAATAACCAGACACTTACCACATACGTATTGACCTTTCACTCTCATTAAACGAGTGTTGCATCAAATATACAGCCATTTGCTTGTAGTGCAAGTGTTTGTATTGTACAAATAGAGTACAAATAGAGCTTTGGCTTTAAAAAAGTTGCTAGCTGGCTGGCCTGAGTGTTTAGGGTCGCCATGCAGAAGTGCAATGCAGCTATGGTTTGGGGCACCAGGCCATGTCAATGGAGCATGCCGAGCTCTGAGCAGAGGTGTTTGTCTTGCAAAACTCCAAGACCTGGGGATATGCTACACAGCAGGGTGTGTTTTCTTAAGAGCAAAAAAGAGAAAAATAAATTGTGTGAGGGGTGTGTGTGTGTGTGTGTGTCGGGGATCCAGCAGGAAATTGTGATTTGACAGGAAATATGTGGAAAGTATGATGGTCACCATATAAAATTACGTTTACCTTTTTTTGTGTACACTTTACATGAACAGGCAAGGAATAACGCTATGTTTGCACTATACCTTGCCAGGCACAACAGGAAAACAGACTTAGAAAAGTCTGCACTGCCAATTCTAGAATTGTTTGAGTTATATTAACTTTGAGGTAAAGGATATGACTCAAACTGTATAGGAGAAAACAAACTAACCAAGTAAATAAGTTGTATGACAGTAAGAGTGTGTGCAAAAGAATTCAGATAGATAAAAGGCTCACAGCGACAACACGCATACAGCAATAAAATACAACTGGTTCTGTTGAGAAATCTGATAGCAAATATTTGCATACAATTTCCATAGTTGACAGTCCAGCCAATAGCAGAGAAGAGATTTGATTATGATTTGCATGGCTATTTAGCTAATAGTGGAAGAGAATGTACTGAATGTACTACCAGACGGTTGATGTTTTATCTACGGGAAAACAAACGAGAAGGGGGAGATAAGTCTGAGCCAGTGAGCCATGTTGCGTCATAAATAATCTGATCTGCTCCTTTATGGGCTATGGTTTATTAACCCTTGTAATGTCCTCAGGGTCAAAATGACCCAAATCACTAGCTCTTTGTGGCAGATAGAAGGCGCTAAACCTAATTCTACAGCTTACACACACATATGATGTGTACTGCTGACACAACAAGGTGCGTGTTTAAACCCGAGGACAACAGGAGGGTTAAAAGGCACATAAAACACAAATACAGGTAGCTAGCTTTATATTGTACTTTAGATATCAGACTGACAACAGCAGTTGTAGTGCATTCATTTTTAGCATTGTTTGGCGGTTTGTGCATTTGTGTGTCAAGCATCCTGGACACAGTCTCGCTCTGCTTGCATACTGGAGAGATAGTCGGCTACCAAAGGACATCCGAATAATAGGCAATGCTGTCCTTGGCCCACAGGTTCTGGTCCCAATGAGAATAGAGCAGAGCACCAGTCAGTCAGCCTGCCTGACGCCTAGATGAAGCTGTCATCCACTTGATCCAATAGAAGACATATTGTCCATCACACCACACACACACCATAGCTGACCTTTAATAAAGAAGGATTTGCGTGTGCCAGTTTGTGTCGTCCACTACACACGTAAGGGGAAATAACGGCGTGCGCGTGCGTGTGTATGTCTTTGTTTGTACAGTACGTGCATGTGTGAATCATTTCATTTCATTCAGTTGACCCCAAGAAGAGTAAATCTAATTTATCAGGTTTATATGTGTGCGTGTGTGTGTGATTCACAATATATTTGGCCCACAACCAATTCACAAAAGGAAAGACTGGGAGATTGGAGCCACAACACCTGGGGTCAGTGTGTGTGCAAACGCACAAGGTCATACACATGGCAATCATGTAGCTCCCTATGGTGATGTGGAGACAGGCTTAGGGAGCAGGTGTGGCCGAGAGAGAGAGAGAGAGAGAGATGAAAAAGGGCTAAATTAATAGTAAGACAAGGGAGGGAGGACTATAGAGGAGAGAGAGCACAGGGGAGAGGGGGGGGGGGGGACTCCCTAGACAGTAATGAAAGGGCAGCAGATGGAGAGCATGACTGAAAAGGAAAAGGAAGATAGAAAGGGAGAAGCAGGCCACTGAGCCATGTAAAACACCACAAGCTAGAAATCACATGCTTCCTAGTCCTTATAACGCACAGAGGGGTAATATTTAGAAGGTATAGAGTCTTTGACCTATTCCAGGTGAAAAACTAAGTTGAACTGTAGCTAACCATGTATCAAACCATGACAATGGCTGCAATACACACCATCCACATCCACAGGATGCTTGACACACAAACTGCCAAACAATGCTAAAAATTAATGCACTACAACTGCTGTTGTCAGTCTGATATCTAAAGTACAATATAAAGCTAGCTACCTGTGTCGTCTATACATCTCCCTCCCTCTACGGTTCCATGATGCTGGGTGTGGTTTCATTAGGAATAATGATGTGCACGTTAACCCTCGTGATCTACTCAGAAATCTCATATTTGGCCACACGGCGGCGCCATCTGATTGTGTATGATTTGTGTGTTTTTCCAATTGGCATTGCTGTGTGTATTTATTGATTAATTAATTAATTCTTTATGTATGTATGTTATTTTTTGTGCCTTTTAACCCTCTTGTTGTCCTAAGGGTTACAAAGTCACACCTTGTTGTGTCAGCAGTGCACATCATATGTGTGTGTAAGCTGTAGAATTAGGTTTTGCGCCTTCTATCTGCCACAAAGAGGTAGTGATTTGGGTCATTTTGACCCAGAGGACATTACAAGGGTTAAAAAAGGTAGAGACAGCAAGTGTAAGCTAATAGACAAATTCAAAGTCATAGTGAATAGATATTAGCTGAATTTTACAGGCCATTTTCAGGACATTCTGTGTGTGCACTGGGAAATGTTTTGGTGTGTTCCTTCTGAGCCCTGGCTTTGTAAATGGGACAAAGTGGTGCAAACTGCACCACACAACACTATCCCAACCTTGGCGTTTCCTGTGTGTGGGGCAGAACCTCTGAGGGAGAACCCTATGGCATTGAAGGGAGGGTTGTTTTTGTTTTGTCAAATAAAATCTTTCTCCAGCATCCCTGACTCCACCTTTAATGTTGTAATAGACAAATTAGTTCCATCTCCCATTATCTTGTATCAGTTCAAACAGTAGGCACTCAGCTGTGAGACAGTGGGGGCCTCAGCTGTGAGATTACAATGTGCAGAACCCAACAAACTACAGACCAAACCTGAGTAGATTTATTTCCCATGCATCCACTGTATGGTGTTCCAGCTGAGAGATGACATTTGTAAAATGGAATTATGTATGTGAATGTAATTCAGCTGTTAACAAGTATGCAAACAGCTGCTTTTCTCACAGTCTGGGGAAAAGAAATCATGAATTTGTTTGGCAGAATACACAAACAAATTTAGTCAACAGTGAGATTTGTAGTGTGAACTTACATTCCCCAAAAACCCAGCTACCTAATAAATCTAATAATTAATCAGGATAACAGCATGCCAAAAAGGAATCCTAGATTTGAAATATTTAACTTGACCCGAGGAGGAGCACATTCAATATGTTAGAGTTGGAAACATTCTTCCCGGTGTTTCACTCTAAACAGTACCCCTCAGTGTCGCACACAGCCACGCTGGATCTAGTGTTAATACATTGTTCTCAAAATAGGGAATAACTTTACATTGCTTTCACATGATTAGGTCATTTAGCAGACACTTATTTAAAAAGGGACTTACAGTAAGTACACTTACAAGTATTATGGAGCTGTTAGGAGTTAGACATCTTGCTGTGAGTACAGGTATGCCAGGCTTGTTGGAGATTGAACCTACATTATGAGACCTTCAGTTTGGGAGTCAACCACCCTAAGTAATACTAGACTATCTTTAATAGTGAAGTTAAAAACATGCCAACAGTTAAAAGGTTTTCAAAAGGTGCAGCATCCCTGGCAGCTAAACTAACAAAACAAAAAAGCAAGCCATTATGTAATAAATACTGGCAATGGCCAAGGGCATTTCAATGAAACTTCAATCACTACAGCAACTGGGCAAAACCTTGAATTAAGTACGAGTTCTTAAGCACATCTTTGCATTGTTAATATTCTGAGGATGACATTTACATTCACAACTCTAGCAGTTTAGTTAAAGTAACAGTGAACTTTTATAAAATGGTGCCTTTAGCTCAATGTACAGCCATACGTTAACATTCAGGATTTAATACTCAGGTTTTTTTTTGTATGTATTATTTGTTTTTTATAATAAAATATTTAAAATAAAACACACACACACACACACACACACACACAGACTGTACATACGCCTCAAGACTTCAGAAAGCTATAAAAGGTCTACTCAATGGGTTGACCAAAGTTCAGCCTTATTTTACATTTAAGTAGTCTAAGTCAAAGGATGGCAGGATTTTTTGTTTGTTTGGAGTGAACCAGGTTTCAACAGCTGTAATCTGACGAGAGCCAAAAATGGTTCTCAGACATTTCAAATCACAGTATTTCACTGCAGACGACGGGGTGTGAAGCCACAGACCAGCATCATAGCAAGGGCTAGAAGAGATGGGTTTTGTTAAACTAGCAGCCATGCATGAACCCGCTATTTTAACACAACATCCTAAAACTGTCATCGCCCCTTTCCCTCCCCTCTGCTACCTACAGGATATAATTTGGTTTTATGTCATTCCCATTATCTCTTTTGTTTTACACTGTAAAATGTTGTATGATTTTATAGTATTTGTATAAAATTCATACTCCGACTTTCACGCTAGTCGTTTGTTATCAACTACGCTCAATAAAACAGAAGTAATTGACACCCTAATGTCAAATAATTATACACTCGGAAGATGGAAAATGTAAATTAAATGGTGATGCATGGAACTCCCAGATTGAACATTAGCTTGCCAGCTTCTCAATTATTATAATGTATCCTGTTATTTTTTAACAGTTGAGGCAAGTTCACCGCAGTCACATCTTGCTTTACTTATGCAGGAAAAAGCCCTCCAGAGACACTTCCAAGCATTATCAACCTTTCATACACCTTCCATTTATTCACTTGTTTTATACTCTGACAGATACAGTATGACTTGTAGGTTCAACTTCATAGCCACCACTAATGATAAAGTTTCATATTTTCCTCATTTAGGAGCTACAACATAGTTTGCAATCCTTCAATTTCCAGTTAAATAAACACATTGATGTGTACTAAGGCTAGCTCTCTGTCTAGCCACATTGGATATTTATTGAGGAAAACTAAGAATCGCACCAGAGCAATCCTTATTCATATAATTTGCCTCTGCTCTGATATTTATTCAATTTTCCTTGATAAGATTAGGCCTATTCTCTGACTCTATTCAATGAGTTTGCTAAATTTAGCATGCTGAACCCAGGCAAGAACACAGATATAGATGCGTGGATCATTTCCAGACCAGAGAAATGGATATGTAGTGTATTTAATTCCCCTCTGGTCTTGAGCCCTGCAAGATGATGTATGAGGGAGGAAGCAGAAGAGTGTATGTGTGGAGAGAGGGCCAGACAGCTGCCCTAGGGGTCAATATGAATGCTCCTTGTGCTGCACACACAGGCCACACCATGACCCACTTTCCCTGCTGTCCCAATCTTTCTTTTTCAACCTCACACACACACACACACACACACTCCACTTTCCTTCTTCTCCAACCACCTCTCACAACCTCCTCCTTCCCCTTGCCATGCCCGTGGATACCCCAGCCCCCCCCCCCCATCACACAGGGCACGTTGACCTTGGGATGGAGTGCAGTGGGGGTTTATGGGGGCAAGTGTGTCGGTGTAAAGGGGTAGCTTTGGGGTGAATGGACACACATGACTGAACTAACAGGAGATGTCAGGGCTTTTTGGGCGACTGGATGCAAGCCAGTCTGCCTGCCTGCCAGCCTGGCTGTATACACATTTTTCTGGCTGTATACTTGCTGGCTTCCATGAATGACTGGTTGGCTGGCTTGCTGGTTGGTCGTACTGATGAATAAATGGCTGACTGTTTAACTGGCTGGAGAGTTGACTGGCTCAACGAGTGACTTGGGAAAAGAAAAATGCTGCGTTTTGATAGCCAAATTGAGGAGTCTGACAGAAAGAGATTTTAGGGAACAAGTCTGTTAAGAGTCAAATTGGTTGCTAATAAAACTGCCTCGATCCTGCCAGCTACAGTCTGCCTGTCAAACACGCCCACACATGCAGAGACAGTCATATTCCCGACACGTGTGTGCGTGTGTGTCAAGGGGGACAATCTAGGCATGTCTGATTAGGACCACAGGACCACTCCCTGAAGACAACATAACTGTCTAAAAGGTTCCTTCTCCTTAGGGAATGAATGGATGTGTGTGTTTTTCACTGACATGGCAAATTATAAATGGGCCTAAGAGGACTTGCAAGTCTCACATCCAATCAAGTTACACACACAGACACAACACACACTCGCATGGGCCTCAGGGTTTTGGCGGAGGGTTTATCTGTCTAGCAGGATGAGCAACCACTCAACCGTGGATGATAATGCAATCAACTGTCATTAGAGAGATGCTAACTGCACGCACACACACACAGTAAAGATGCCAACACTACACTAACTACTGTCAGTCACAGTTAACAAATGTATATAAACGTACACAAAACACACTGCTATAGTTACTATAAAATAAATACTGAAACACTACCATAAAATCTAAAAAACAAACACTATATTCTATAATTTCTGATGCAACTAGTGAGTAATGCTGAAGGTAGACTACCCTGGACTAAATTACATTGTCACTTGTAGCCTCAATACAGTATTTCTCCTCCTAATGGGAATAATGGAGATATTTTTTAGCTACATCTATAGATTGGCAATGCTGTCTGTAAGCCAGTTATGGGTTAACACACCTGGGCAGGAACTGCTCAGAGTTTGGTAGCAAGCAGTATACCTATCGTATATTTTTTATTCTTTAGGAGAAAGATGGATGGGTGAGAGCTGAGACAGCTTTGGGGCAAGCGCTGTGATACATCCCCTTTCACAACGTAAGCGTATTTCATTTGAGCACAACACCACACTAGCTGATTAGATCCTCCCACTGTGGTCACAGGTGCGGCTAATCAGCCACACCCTTCTTCCGAAGAATTGGCGGGAGACATGGGCGGACATAGATGAATAGCAGAAGGGAGGGAAAAAGGAAAGTATATTTGGGGGTGGGGGCAAAATGTACACTAAGAGTAAACGAGTGGAAAGGGGGAAGGAGAGGAGAGGGCTGGGAAAAAGATGATGAATTATACAGACTGTCAACAGTTTTTTTATCTGCTTCGCTCTTACACACAAAGGCACGCAAGCAAGCTTCTCTCCTGTCAGACTCACTAGGGGCCTCGACAGCATTTCTGCCCATCAGCTTAGTTAGGTGCCAGATCTCCGGTGCGTTTTGTGTTGCTGAGACACGGCGAGAGTACGGCAGGCTAAGCTCAGTAGGAGGCGGAGTTCACGCCAACGGCTTGACAACATCTAAGAAACATCCGTTCATTTGGGATTTTACAACTGTCCTGAACAACACTTTGAATCCATTTACAGAGAAACATCCAGACAGAGAAAGTGGGTGGGTGGGAGAGAGAGTGCGAGAGACAAAGAAAGAAAATTCTATAAAGTTTAAAAGAAAAATAAACGGTTCAAAAATATATGTGAAAAACATAAGGGCAAGAGAGTTAAGAGACAAGAAAATAAGAGGAAGGAAGAATGGAAGTGATATGAGGGAAAGAATTTGTCTAAAGAAAAAGAAAAAAGTATTAAACAAAGGTATAGTTGGGGGGGTAACAGATTAGCAGAAGCAGTGATGATATATGTTAATAGACAAGCCAAACACTAATTTAAACTGAGATGTTCATCTCATCTACTGGCCAGAATGCTACAGTCATTCATTTTCACTCAAATCTGATCATAGAGAAACAATGGGGTCAGACAGACCGGCCCCCCCTCCCAAAAATAAACCTGAAGTTCAGACGAGAGTGGTTGGAATATGTTGCCAACCAATGAAAAACTTAACAGGAACAAGCCATACCTTTTATAAATACACTGCTACAGCTACGTTTATTACTGTTGATGTTATACATTATACATGTTGTAGGTAGCTTTATTGTGTCGGGAAAAAACTTAGAAGACATTACTGGAAACATGAAATGGAACCTATAAGAACCTGTGACAGTTTCTGAAATGTCAACGGCATTAGTTCCAAAAGATTAACAGATTAACCGTTAAGGAAGGCACACCTCTTAAACAAAAGTCTGAGACAATCCTAGTGTAAACTTCAACTTATCAGTCAAGGTGTTGCTATTCAATTTGGACCAATGTGATACATAACTTTATTATGATTGACAATGTTTTATTGCCATCAAGGTACAACTGAAAGCATTTTACTCTTATCTTTCCATTTCGTCTCTGGTGCACTCATTTTATCCTTGAAATGGTGAGAAATGTTAAGCAAGAAATTTCTCATAGTTAAGACATAACTGTGAATTTATTCGACTGCAAGCACATATGACACGAGACATCATTTGATGGCTGCCAATTACCAAACCCCTAACCAAAATAGATTTTTACTACTGCCTGTTAAATCCTGTATAGCTGATTTGGAAACTAAGGGTTAAGGCAGTAATTGGGGCCAAATTTAGTCTGCACCTGTCTGACAGACAAATCTATGATATCAGGAAGATGTATGAACAGACCTCTAATGGTTATTACAGTAAAGGGCATGGGGGTCATTTAACAGCACAATTTAGTTTCTGACAAGGCCCGTTTTATTTACCTTCAGGACAAAAGCCACAAGATATTTCATACAGTAGTTGTAAACACAATCTAAGGTTTCTGTAGTGAAATTATTATCTGGCCTGGTTATAATTGTGAGTAGTTATGAGTAGAGGGAAGTAGAACATCCAATAGAGGATTTATTATTCAGCAGGGCCCCAGCAGTCTATTAATCGTGACTGTGGCACTGTAGTAGGAGAAGGGAGTGTGTGTCCTATGTGATGGCAAGACTGAGACCAAGAGACATGGAAGATGTGATCATTGCTGAGACGCAATGGAACATAGACCATAAAGGGAATTTTGTTCAGCCAAATGCCATCTGTAGCCTGATTAAGCCAATACTGTAGGTGAAGCTGGACACAGTGCAGCGCTGTATTTTTAGAGCAAAGCTGATTGCTATAAAGGTTACAGAGACACGCCGTGAGGAAATAAGGTCAGCACAGAGGGCAGTTTAAATGTAAAAAGGCATTTTCAATTTCATACAGTACACAGTATCTGCAAAGTGCAGTGATGCTGCTCTGTGCCATGCTAAAGCAGAATAGAACTTTTTCTAAAGCCTCAAATGTGTACCTTCTTTACCTTAATATTAAGACCTTCCAGCTGTTCGCTGTGAAAAAGCACCTTGTTCACAGCTGGTGCTTATTTTTATTAACGCCCTCTGTTTAACCAAATCATTCTTCTAACATGTCTTATGTGTCTGGCAAGTTAATTGCAGTACATAATATCAAATTATTTCACTTGCTGTTGAAGAATTTAATTAAAAAGGTGTAGTTATATTTCTAATGACAAACAATTATATTTTACAATTAAACAAATTTGATTATTCAAACCAGAGAAACTTATGAAAATAATGTATACAACCAGTAGAGACAGGAATCATCTTTCTAGATATGTTGGAAGTAGGTTTTTGAGATGTTAAATGAACTTGATATGGTTTCGAACCGCAAATGACCAGTTCAAATACCCAGCCAGCGCTTACACTATGTGGGCATGGACATCTTTTCATAGGTGAGATACTCGAGGCGTACCAACCCCATTAGCAGACAAACTGTGTCCACACAGAAGCAGGTCAGGGTTCGCTAGTCATGCCATAATAGTGGTTTTCAAAATTATGAAATATAATTTTACTATGATGAGACCAATCAGATAAACAGAGAGAGAAGAGAGATATGGGTTGAGAGGGAAGTTAAGAGCACATACTGATACTTGAATAAAAGTTAACTGCTAACTGCTTTTTAATAAAACATTGGAAATAATGCATGCACAGTATTGTTGTATGGGCATAAAAAAAAAGGGAAGTTGAGTGCACAAATGAATATATTGTGTCTGGTAACTACCAAAAATGTTGATAAATCAGTAAACAGCTTATTTAATTTTACAATATAGAAACAGGAGCAGTAGCTCTGTGTGCACGCCTATGAGAGAGCCAGCATGCAATTGTGCGTGTCTCATTTACCTCAAAGCCAACTGTCAAAATCCTGTGCGGTGTAGTAACAGAAGCCAGTTCCCTATTTCACAACAATAACATATCTGGCAAATATTGACACTCCATTTTCTAAAGACATTACAAATGTGATTATGTATGTTGTTTGCCTTAGGAGATGGCAGTTTGCAACGTGTGTGCGCGTGCGTGTGTTTGTGTGTTGCGTGTGTGCACAGTGCATGCGTGTTGAATTAAACACGGAAAAATAGGTCAAGGGAGCCCCACCTGCCCGTTTGCTGTGTACACAACAGAATGTGTTCAGGGAACCTGTGTAGTATACAGAAATGTGAGCGCCCATGCATGTGTGCAAGATTCCCCCCGCCCCAATGCCGTCTGTCACCTGGGAAAGAGAGACAAAGACACAAAAGGGAGAGAGATGAACAGAAGGGGGAAAGAGAAAGAGTGTGCTCACCTGTATGTAAAAACTCACCTGGCGTGGTTGGAATGGCCCAGCTGTGGGTTCGACAACACAACAGTTGGAGCTAGAACCTAATTGTAACTCACAGCGGTAGCCGGGGGTTAGTTTGAACCGATATGTAAGCTCTGTGGGAAACTGATGTTTGGCCTTCCTTTTGGCTGCATGGTGTATCATAGAGTTAAAAGACACGTATACTGCTGTGTAGCTTTTAAGATTTTTTTTAATCCAGCTGGTTTATAATTATTGCCAATGTAGTTCATTGAATTATCCCTAAAAAGCACTCCACGTGTCATGATGACTGCAGGTGCGGTAAATGGAATTTTAAAACAAATGCGCTTAACAAAATATTTAGGATTTTAACCAAATTTGTCATGTGCTTATCAGCATGATTAGATCACAGGCAGAAGGCCATGTAAGAAAATAATTTAATCAGGCAACCAAAAATATGCACATCGAGAATATGGGAGAAAGACATCCTCACGTGCTGGGAGTTGCTTTATTGATAACGGGTGTAAATGAATCAATCATTTGAAAATGATTTTAAGCCTATAAAGTGGCACGACCTCCAGACAAAACTTTGTGCACAGGCGTTTGACGGAGGGCCTGAGGGATATGGTATGCTACGATGTCAAATCATACCATAGACTAAGCCAGTGAAAACAGATGTCAAGTAACAGGTAGTAAAAGGTCAACTGCCGCTGTGTGCTTTCCTTTATATTTCATGTCTGAATGAGAACCGCGTTGCGTTGCTGTGTGGTTCAATGGGATTCACAAAAAGTCTTATCTAGCGCTTAACAGAGGCACATATGCTGATCGGGGTACCTGCTGGGAGTAATTTAAAGTGGGAAAATTGCATCTCCTTAAAACGGGAGTGGGTACAAAGTAGAGGATTTTCTTTCTTATTTTTTTTGGGGTGGGTGGCTTCTTAACAATTATCTTAGGAAAGGAAGTCATGGCCCACTAGGGGAGGATTTTGGCATGGATCTTGCTTTTTGGCGACGTTATTTAAGTGGTGTGAAAACACAACGTTATTTGGGAAACAATATCAGCAGAAAACTAGCGAGTCAGTATGCGGGTGCCCTGCACATATGTGCCCATATCTGTATGGCCACTTCCCCACCCATTCCAGCAGTAGCAGTTTTTAAACGGGCCAATCAGTAGCCATCGGCTCATTAATATGAATGACTACCTCCAACTTTGGTGTTTTGTTCTTGATGTAAAAAAGGAGCCCAGGAAAATAAACTGCTGACTGAAAGAAAAATGCCAGAAATCGTTTCTTAGACAACATGTAAGCTAATCTAAATACTACATATATCACATTGAATATTCAACTGATACAGAGATAGGAGCTATATTCTTAACCTTCAAGATTAGAGTGTACAAACTTTACAGCATATCACTAAACTAAAGCAGTTTGGTGTTAAGAACAGCTTGCCTAAGCTTACTACTAAAGCTAATAAGCCCTTTGTATATTTACGCTTCACATAAAGTGTCCTAATTCGGTTAATAGTAATAATTAGACCTTACGCTGCTTTCTTGGTTCTGGGTGGAATTGAAACAATTTAGGTCATCTGGCCCCCAGTTCCCAGAGCCACACGGAGGAATATGCAAATTAGATGCAAATGCCACAGAAAGTGAAAACTAGTTATGGGCCCGGGTAATAAATACAGAATTTAGCCTCTTGGCATTCCAAAAACAGCCAGTTGGGGTCTGTATGCAAATGGTATGCAAATTACCCAGATGCAAAGGATTTATTTCTTTTCCTGATAGCAGGAACAAAGGTGTGTTCGGGAGGCTGGCGCAGTGGGGCAGACGTCTGCAAATGAACTCTCACAAGGTTGTGGGTTTGAATCCAGCTCGTGGTGTAAATGCACCAAATATAATCAGACTGAGTGTTAGAGCAATCATAGACAGGTGAATACAATAAAACACAGGAGATAAAGTGGTTGGGGTTGGGGTGACGGCAAGCAAAGTCAACACAAGGAAGCCCGGTGGGGAGGTGAACAGACAAAGCAATTATGAAGCGATTTGAAATGTAAACACAAGACTGCTGGCTGCTGATTACAAGGCGGCAGACAGACAGACCGTGCTGCGGGAGACAGACAGACGGGGTGTTATGAAGAGACACGGGAGGCAGAGAGAGGCTGTTAAAGCATAGTGTCTTTGAAGACATAAAAATGCAAATGCGGGGTAAGCCTGAAATATCTGGCGTGCAGGAAAGAAAGAAACGGGATGGAAACTTAAGTGTATTAAACACACACACACACACACACACACACACAGAGCTCATCTTGAATATGCATATAAAATGAGAAGGACGGAATGCTGAATGTAGAAATTAATCTGATGCAGAGCAGACACACCCCCAAATCTCCCTCTCACGCATGCAGCCGCCAGGCTTACTGGACCACCTTGTTCAGCTGGCAGTGTCGCTTCATATTACGTGGCTTATTCACTCCTACGTTTTCACCATATTAAAATAATAACTGCAACGTTCTTAATTGGAACCATCTGCCATGGACAGACCACCAAATCCTTCTACTTTCAATAGCACCATATTATAAACAAACATGTTTTTATCAATACACTGCCATATCTAAATTATACCCACAGCATACACAGACACATATGCTTGACGTGCTAAATATTGAACAGTGCATGGAATGTGAATGCTGACAGGTAGACTTATAGACAGGTAGATTATAGTGAGTGATGATTCAAGCACGTACAGCTACAGATCGCAAGGCTAGTCCAGTTCATGCTTATGAATATAAACATGAAATTTGAATTTTTTGTTTAGTTATAATAGGCTAAAACTGCAAGGTGATAGATATAGAGGTATAGGAGACATCAATCAATTTATGGGGAGGAAACAACCAAAAAAGCAGTTACGGTAGCTCTGATCCGGAAGGTATGCTGAAATTGCTGCATTATTACTAAAATATATTGATGGTTTTGTAACATTTGTTATTATAGCTTCTAGGAGAATCCAACTCAGTTAAAAAAAAGGCACAGTAGCAGAACTAACCGAGAGAAGCGGAACATATCTTGTATATCACAAAACGGAATACAGTAGCCTATTTCACACCTCCTACAACTTCAGAAAAGTGTGTGGTTAGATTTTCTCTCTAGAGCCAAAGTGTCTCCTGCTGGTATGTCCTGCGAAGACACTCTTGTCTGTCGACCTTGCTAACATCCCATACAGCAGCATACACATTAATTATAAAATATTAAAAAGTAATTGAGCCACCTACTTTCCAAAAAAGAAAACCCTCTGCTGCAATTCTCAAGGCTACTTCAGAGATATTAACCCTCATTAAAAATGTATTCTCGGTTTATTATCCAAGCGAGTTAGAGCTTATTAGAGTCTGCTTTGAAAGCAACAACACGAGGGATCTTACGTATGGAATTTTAAGCAGTTTTTAATGGCACAAAGCTGCCTATAGCATTTGTGTTTCTGTGTAATGTATGTTTGTGTGTGTGTTTGTGAGTGTGTGCGCTCGTGCACATGCATATATCTGCTTGTGTCTTTCCCCATTTGTACATGAACACATTATCTAGGTGGGGCAGACAAGGAGGCAAATCCCAGAATGCCACCTAGTTAATAAATCATAATAAAACTGAGCGATTTAAAGTGTTTTCCACTGTAAATAATTGATGTCTTCGTTCACAGACTCTGCTAATAACGTCTCTTGTAATTTTCCAGGGAGTGTGTTGGGGGGGGGGGGGATAAAAACAAAATAGGCAAAATATAAAAGAAATGAGAACTATTCAATATAATTAATTAATGGAGGACTAAAACAAGCTTGATGCATGTACTAGTGTAATGTGATGCATTTTCCTTTGCATTATGCCACTAAAGCTTTAAGAGACGCAATGTGCAGCCACTCCAGTACGCTCAAGTATCATTATTCCTTTTCACAAGCACTTTAAATCCTCTCACTTAGGGCAGAGTATGTCCATATGTAGTGTACACATGCATACCATCGGAGGAGAAGTTTTGTTTTGCCTTGAAATCACAACGAAATGCCTTGGCCAAGAGGAACTACTTTCAGCAGAAGTCATCGTACTGCCACAGTGCGCCATTGGACAAGGTACACGCGGACATGCACACGCAGGCAGAAAAACTCCGCACCACCTCTGTATGGCGCCGACTGCCGTTAACTCAAAGAGCATGCATTTCTCACCCAGCCGCTCACTGATAATGAATCAAGGCCTGGCGGTCTTCGCCCCAGGAGTAATAAGCATTTAGGGCACGAAGAGAACGGGGACCCATTTTTCCACAGCCCCCCCCCCCAATGGCCAATAAATACGGCAGATTGGAACGATTTTATTCTGTTGGGAGAAACAGACAGGGGCACATGGCCTGCATATGTATCTGCAAGTAGACAACCAATAGTACCAAAAATAACAATGGAAACAGACTTAAAGTGCAGACAACTGAGAGGAGCAGCTGTGACAGATCAGTGAGTGTGTTTGGAAGTAAAGAATTGATCAGTTAAGAGCCACAGTCACTTGACGACAGGAACACAGATATACTGATGCTGAATGTGCACGAGCTGGAACACACAAGCCTCACTTTAAAACAAATTTAAAATTAAAATAAAGAAAAAGCACTAGAAAACGCTCTTCAACACACACACACGAGTCAGCAGGGGTCTTTTGAGGACAGATTTGTTCGTTGGAAATGATGATCCTTGTGAAAACACAAGGATGTGCACACAAACACACACGCAGAGAATACACGTACAAAGATATCATCAGATCAGATCAGATATCAAAGGCAGTGTTTGTCTGGAAGATTAGAGGAACCATCTGTCCGGCATGTGGAAAGCCTGCGATTATAAATACACTTCACACGCTTCCGTGTGTGCGTGTGTGTGTCCCATCTACATAGTAGAAGAGGAGAAAATGTCCTTACATGCTTTGGTTCGCCAACAACACCCACAGTAAAAGTGTGCTTTATTTGTTTATTACAACTCTTGACATACACTATGGGCTCTGACCTAACAATCAAGCCTGTTAAAACAGTAATACAAAGGTGGAGTCAGTGATTTGTTTTGACCGAGTTAAAATATCAACAACCTCCAGCATCCCTGACTCCACAACAGGCCATTTCAGTTAAACTCACAGCTTTGGAGAAACCGATTAGGTGTCTGCCGACATTATTCATCATCCTGCGGGTATTTAATTGGGTGCATACACGCACGCACACACGACAGGAAATGACTTGCGGTCACACTTAAGGCTTAGTCAATACACTGATTTAGGCTCCTTTGCTCTATAAACATTGGCCATGTTTACTCTGTTAACCTTGGATCAAATGCTCCACTGCTGATGGACAACCAGATGGAGATGGGTGCAGAGCAGCGCTGGAGAGAGGCGGTACACGAAGGCACGAGGCGACAGAAAGAGAGACAGGCCCATAAACAGACAACAGTCCGACTGAAGACAGTCCCGGAATGGGTGGCTGAATAGGCCCCAGAATGCACTTCAGAGTGTGCACAGACACACACACACACACTTTATGAATTAGCTAAAGCTCAATGACTCCTTTTCCACCTTCCGAGTGGACAACCGAAATACTATTAGACCTATAACCCATCAGATGGCTGCTCGCACACACACACTTAATTATTCACCATTTTCATCTGGTCAAGGAAGGTTATTGGTCTTTCATATGCTTCCAGTCAACTCATCTTCTCTGCCGGGCAATCAAGGTTACTTTGTCCAATGATGATTCAAATTAAACTCACTGCTTCACTCAAATCATCCCCGCCTTTTAAATCCACTTTATCTAATATCTGTGCCCTCGCATGGAAAACTGCCAAATAGCTCATTCATTCATATTTATGAAGGCGAGGATGAGACAGAGGGAGGGCCTGCAAAAGTAAGATTTATGCAGTACAAAAAAAAAAAGAAAAATTAAATGTGCACATGCACACATCCAACTGGTTCCCTCAGATCAACCCGGGAGCTCTCTCGCTCTCTCTCTCTCCCTCTCAAAGAGTGACCATTACCCAACCTCAAACAAAAAGAGCAGCCGAGCAAAAACTTCTTCAATCTGCAGTTCCAAAACTACCACTGCTCCTTAGTGGAGCAGTAATGCACCCTCTGTCTGTCTCCATGCTCCCCCCCACACCCACACACACATGGGTCAGCAGTGCTTTCATTCCAGCAGGTGGCCTTACAGCTATGCATCCCCACACAGCGGCAGGTCGCCCCCTGTTTTCCATTTCAGCGGATGGTTGGCCAGTAATGGCGAAGATGACGGCTGAGCAATGGACGTGGAAAATGAGGGCCATCTTCCAAAACAACACTAAGAAGAAAAGAGAGGGAGGGAGTGACACACAAAGACGGCCTTGAGAAGTAATTTGCTAAATGTCCCTGGATGCATAACGCTCTTCTTTCTCCCATGGTTTTTTTCTTTTTCTTCATGACTTCCACATGTTCCATCCCCCAAAACACACACGCACCAATAACCTAAAATGTCATATTAATTACAGACTTCTTTCAAGCTTTAATTTCCTCTTCATAAATTAAATGATGTGCGTTTTCCTTGCCGAGTATAGATGACAATGGCGCCCCTCTGCCTTTTTCATAGAAATGACGGCAATGTGAGACACTTAGATCCTCCAATGGTTTGAGACAAGCTAATTATTCTGAAAACAGAGTGCGGCCAGGGGCCATCAAATGTCAAAGAATACAGGGAGTCTTGTTTTTCTCCATTTAGTGGGAACATCGAAGCATAACAGTGAAAGGCTAAAAATTTGAGTTTAACATAATTCGCCTAACCAGTGAAGCCATCAAATCATAAAACTGACATTTTGAATTGCTGCCAGTTTATTTTAACAATAGTACCTTGATTATTTATCTTGCACTTTGCTAGCTCTGTATCTTTGGTTATAAAGGCTTTACACTTTATCAAACAAAGACATTTAGCAATTCCATGTATCATTTCCTGATTCAAGAAACCAAGTATTTGTTCTCACAGACAATATTCGTCCTTACTGTTGATTCAAACAGAATTTCTAGCATTGGCCAGAGGCCAATTTTTAAACAGTTAAACATAATACAATAATCATGAACCATGTTTGCAGTAGGTGCTGTAGTAGAAACGAGAATTCATTCACTGCCATGGTTTCACAAAAACATACTTCCAACATGTCAACAATGCTGACCAAAGTCTGTACTGCTATATAAAAAGGTGCATTTCAATTATTAATGCAAGAAAAAAAAACATTATGTCTTCTATCTATGTAAATAAAAAGTATCTGGTTCTGGTCAATGTATTATTCAAGATGCAAAAGCAGTTATACTGGAATGTAATGCATCATAAGGGGGTGTCATTTCCTTTATTTCCCACCCACCTAGACTGTCCCTGTTGGTCCAGGGGTTTGAGCTTCCAAGCTACAAGTCAATGATTGACTTTACAAACATTAGTGTAGCCTAACTGTGCATTTAGACCAGAGCTGGCGGGAATGTCAAAATACGCTCTAGCCGCCCTGGCAATGACGCTATCCATTTTCGTGGGCGCTCTGGCGTTCGGTTTGCAAACTTTAATAAAAGGGTCCGCAAAGCAAACAAAGATCAACCAGGGCTATCAATGTGCTGACTCTAGGCTATTACCTTCACTATAAATGTGAAAGTAATAAATTAATGGCTTCCCTCCTATTTTCAGGAAATATATTATGCATGTGTCTTCACCAACTCACCTTAAACACCAACAATTTACAACACCTTGGTCCATGCTTAGTTATTTTTTATTAATATACGCAAACAGGGACACAAACCCTGACACGGCATTTACACATTTCTCCTCCATTGTAGTTGGGAACTAATGTTCGGTAAAGCAAAGCACTTCTAAATTCCAATTGGTTGCTGCCAAACCGCAGTAAAAGCTCATTACCATAAAGTTGCCAGGACTTTCCCTTGACGCTGTCACCGCGCCAACGATCACGCCGCCGCCCGCCGCAGCGAGGGCGGTAGAACACGGCTTGATGTGAGGCTGTGTTAGCGGACATAAGGTGTGATTTGGGAAGGAGAACACAGCTTGCGGTAAGGTTGTGTGTGAAGAATCATGTGTGGTTTGTTGGGGAACACAGCTGTGTTGGGAGACTTCATATATGGTTCCGTTTGTTCTGTCCGGCCCAATAAACGTGTGAACGTTTTTGCAGCAGCTCACTGCCTAGTTCATCTCACACTGCCATAGAAAACGAATGACTTCCTGTCTTTTCAACGCTGTCATCGCCTCTGGTCTGAAGCACTGCAGATGTTCACAAATGTTGGCTTCACTTCTGTCTGCTTCCATTGAAACCCCTTCTCCAATCTCCTAAAACCTTACTCCCTCGCCTCGTCTCCTCCCTCTCCCTCTCTCATCCCTAGGCTTCTGCCTTATCCCATTACTCACATCCTCGCTATGATATTCCCATAACATCCCTTAAGGGTATTCCCAATCCCTGTGGAATGCAGGTGGCATAGCAGGGATAAAGGGAACTGCCTGGATGTCTGGCTTCAGGCTTCAGCAAGGGATATGGGGGGAGGTGCTTCTCTCCTAGGACTGAACTGGCACAGGCGGTTCCTTCTTTCCTCTTCTCTTCTATTTATCTTCTGTCATAAGAGTAAGGCTGTGAACGATCAAAGATGAGGAAAAGTACTGATCTCTCTCTGTTTCAGGGTGATTACTAGGAGTTTTCCCTCTGCCTTTCCTGTATTCTTGATACCCAGCCCCTATATGCTGAATGGGAGCTGTTGGAGGTGATAACAGAGAGACTCTCTGGTAAGAAAGTGTCTCCAATCCACACTCTCATCCAGTCATGTCACTTGACTTGCCTGAAAGTGCTCCTCAAAAGGTGTAGCCCTGAGTTACTTCACTGACTCAAGTGACTAGAGTCACATTCTGACTGATTTCAGGTTTGACGTATGAAGAGAATTAATTGATGACATGATGTAACTAGGTTCTCATAGTGTTATATGCAGTGATCAAACTGTAGAGGTATTGCCATATTGAATCAGCAATTTTGGAGCAAAGTTGACATTGTCAAACATCTGGCACTCCAAAAACAAGAATGTACTGTATATGTTACAACCCAGCTACATAAAGAGTAACAGCACAGTTCAACAAATTACACTTGTTTTCCATTGTAGTCCCAAAATACTGTGGAAATTACTTTTACAAAGTAAATTACTTGCTCAAAAGTAACTTTGCTACTTTAAGTAGCAAAGGTGTATTTTGTTTTAACCCTCGTGATGTCCTCCGGGTCAAAATGACCCAAATCACTAGCTCTTTGTGGCAGATAGAAGGCGCTAAAC
>JAODUG010015379.1:0-23444 GCA_027564795.1 Aphredoderus sayanus | reverse complement strand
GTCTGTCAGACCTAAATAAATACTGATATTTGCATAAGTTTAAAGAAATATACATGATAGTGATAGTGAATACCTTGGGATATTTGTTGGAACTGTAGGTCAGCATTTTAAAATTGGATGTGTGTACATGTTTAAAATAAGAAGCTTTACAGAGAGGAGTGCTAAATAAATGTTGGTCAATGACATAATGGATCAGTGGATTTGGTCAGTTGATTTTCCACAGTGCTGGCTGCTGTGTGGCAACACACGTCGTGTCTCCAAGTGCCTTAATTTGCTGTTGTTAATGTTTAACAACTGAGGTCTTTAATTGACATATTAGGGGAGAATTTTATTTTCTGGAGCTAATGTTAAATATTGTATGTGTGTTGTTATGTTGACATGTTTTGTGCTATATCATGGAACCCTTGATGATGTTGTAATTCTGATTATAAAATCAGAATCTACATACAATTACCAATGAAGCCTTTATCACATACCTATCAGGGCTAAACAAATAGGCTAATGATTGACACAGTTTTTTTATACTAGTGTAGAGTGAAACAAAAACAAAAGGTCAATATCTGGTGAAGTAGACCTATACTGTATAAGTGATGTTACAGTATACTCTGTTTCCCCTAATGACACCTCTTAGAAAAGGTTTAATTGGAGTAGATTTGTGAAATTTGTAATATACAAATGGGCTCTGCACCGTCTTTCACTGTACACAACTCATTTGTATATTATAACTTGTAATAACAAAATATACAGTACATCTAATTTCTCAACTCCACAACACACTTTAAAATTAGGAAAATTGTAATTCCAGTTATTGTTTTTACAAAATATATTTACAAATGTACATCCCTAATATGAACTATGTGTATAATTGGAAAAATGATAATGACTTTTCTGTAAATAAAATGTACAGGTTAAAAGCACTTTGTGCTGCCTCTAAAAGTAAGCCGAAACAGATAGAGCTAAATTACATCTAAATTATAATATAAAGTAGGGTGAAGAAAATGAATTACACACTTATCCATGTAGACCATTCAAAGCAAGCTTTAAATCATCCTTTAAATGATATTTGAATAATTGTATTAATAAAATAAATGGCATTTTATTTATTATATCTAAGATATTGTATACAGCTAAGTGGCCCAAGGCATTATCCTGTGGTGGAGGGGAAGTATCCCTTAACAAAGATGTACTGCTATTTCTTTCAGTTACACTTATGTGCTTCTGTAAATAAAACAAGCTTTTCAGAATTCTGACTTTCGTAGTTTTTTGTACTACTGTTAGACTGCACATTGTATTCTCGACAGTTGATGTCATGGCTGGTTACCATGACATCAAAATGACAAGCTATACAAATGACTTATCAGCTCAATAACCTGCATTTATATTTAGTTTAGTCCATACCATGTGGTCGAGCTAAACCTAATTCTACAGCTTATGCAGACATATGATGTGCACTGCTGGCACAAAAGGTGTGAGTTTGAAACCTGTGGACAACAGGAGGGTTAAAAGGTAAAATAAATAAATAAATAAAATACAAATAATTAATAAACAAATAAATACACACAGCAATGACAATTAACCCTCTCACTTTCCTAGGTTTCAAATGCATTACATTGTGCCAGCATATGGCGCCAAACGCGGCATGTGAAATGTCAGTGCTACTGTTGTCGCCTTCTGCTGGCGCAACAACGTAGTGCGTTGGGGCAGTTTAACCCAGAGGACAGCAGGAGGGTTAAAAACAACACAATCAGATGGCGCCCTCTGGTGGCATAATGTGACACACCCTTGTGCCAGCAGTGCACATCATGTGTAAGCTGTAGAATTAGGTTTAGCGCCTTCTATCTGCCACAAAGAGCTAGTGATTTGGGTCATTTTGACCCAAAAGATATCACGATGGATATTTATTTATATACTGTGTGTGTGTGTGTGTGTGTGTATATTAGGCTACTTAACTACTAACAATTACTGTATGTACTGTATATGTCCATCAATATCGAACTACATATTAATAACAGTCAGGGTGTTACAGCTAGGGTCGCTATATAGCGTGAATGCGGGTGGCTGATGCAACGTGTTCTTTACCAAGGTAACAGTCAAGTTTGTTTCGTCTCCTTATATTTGAACAGACGAGTTTGCGTCTGCAAGTGTATTGCAAATTAAACCTGTTAGAACATTAGAAGTGGATATAGTGAACAGTTCCACTGTACAAATCTCGTACTGAACGTGTTTTTCTTAGATTACTCTGATGCCTGTAATTGAATGCATTATGAAACCCATTGCATTACTTGAATCCACCACCAGAGGGCACACACGTGGGACATAAAGGAAACGAACAGGCCAGTCGACTGAACTGAGGAATGTTCTGCCAACTGTCGGCTGCAGCATCAGCACCACGACACCTCGTGCTCTCTCCTCTTCCCATCTTTGCTGCTCATTCCATCCGCGAGTGGGTACGAGAGCAGACGCTTGGCAGTAACTCGCAGCTTGCAAGACATGCGCCCATACTGTATTCCAACAGAATAGTTTCACGGTGAGTCGTATCAACATGACCGTATTTTACAATGTTGCTTAAGTAGCTAGCAATCTAGTTGGAAGCTAATTATTATTACCCTGGCAACAATAACAATATTGTTACGAAGCGAGTTTGTTTGTGTGGCTCCCTGCCTACATTGTAGCTGCTTTGACTTTGACTATGGTTTTATAGTTGATGATTTAATCATAAACTTCTTGTTAATTTCTTGTTTGAGCATGACCTAAGGCAGGTTTAAATAGGATGTCAGGAGGGAAAGTGTAGGTTCAGCTTGGCTTGACTAAGAAAAGAGGTCAAGTCTGTGGGTTACTGTTATGCTAAATAATTAGCAATTTTAGATGATCATGGATTTACATCAATTCTGATCCACTGAACTAGTACATACAATGAAATCATGATGAAACAAGGAGGAAACATTTTTGGAAGACTATGGTATTAACGGAAACTATGCCAATCTTCTTAAATGTGATAATAGGCTACTTTTTTTGATGATTATACAATATGACGGTTTATGTACAGTAATACTTTTAACCTCCATTTGGATGACAACAACTTGGATGGAAAGTTACCATAGATTTGGGAAGATCACAACTTGTAAGCTAATGCCTTGCTAATCATGTGACATAGCATTGTAAATCATTAAAGCCTTTGAGAAACTCCTGCATTCTCAATTATGACAGAGAATAACTTGCCCTAAGCCATGTTTCCTACACTTGGCTGATAGGAACATTGCCCATACCATTTCAAAGACCTTTTAATAAAGACATTTTAATTCCAGCCCTTTTATAACTACTGAAGTAAGTTAGTTAGTTAGTATGTTTGTCTGTCCAAGGAGAGGACAAGGTAAAGACATCTATCAGATGAATATGAGAACAGAGATCTCTCACTTAGCTGTGATGCGGATCAATTTGTGTGTGAGGTTCAGGGCGTCCTTGAGAGATGCGTTGCTTGTCTTCTGCGTCTAGACCATAGGAAAGTAATCCTGTTCCCTGCTTACGTGGTATCACACTTTTTTTTGACACCACAAAAACCACACAAAAGACACATTAGTTTTCATGTATAACATTACTAAACATGTTAGCGATGATTGTGTGGCGAGGTGGCCTAGTGTATAGTGCATGTGTAGAGCAATACTTTGTAGCCTAGTTTTTTAAACTGGCTACTGTCCCTGTCAGTCAGAGTCACAAATATGGACGTGCACACATTCATCCTGCCTCTCTAGGGACCATTTCCATTGTGTCCGAGTCCTGTCATCTTAACCTTTATGCCAGTCATGTGTGCTGACATTACATCAAAGCAGGACAGCACAGCCTTTGGCCTTGGCTTGCACAGTTATCTGCATGGCGTATGTGTGTGTGCGTGTACGTCTGCTTGCGCGTGTGTGTGTGTGTGTGTGTGTGTGTGTGTGTGTGTGTGTGTTTGAATTGATTCATCGAGACTGACTGCTGCAATATCTGAGCAAAGATCAATTCAGCACATCTCTGCCAGCTCAAGAGGAAACCAGCCACAGTCGCACACACAGTAGCCATGTGTGTGTGCATGCGCACATGCATGTGTGCATTATTGTGTGTGTGTGCGCGTGTGTGTGTTTGTGAGGATGGATGAGTGTAACTAAACCCACCAGTGCATGGTGATGATCTGACCGCCAAGGTCAATTTATGACAGAGCAGCAAGTTTGGCGTAGAGAAAGAATGGGAATAAATCAAGAAACACAACACTAATAAAGACAAGATTAGTGGTTCTAACTAATCTATGCAGATAAACTGACAGAAATGTGTCAGTATGCTATTTATGCTCTATCTGTGGTTTTGCAGGTGCTGAGGTGATTAGCCTAGGTATTTTAATTACAGTAGCCTACGTTTGCTTCATGATGGTGCTGTATGTATTTGTATTTAAATCATCACTTTTTGAGTATAATTTGTAATTATTTTTAATCATTCTCTATTCAAATGTTTTTTTAGTGTTGTATATTAAATGTGTCTAAATCTATGTTACCACGTACGACAGCTGTCTCTGTCACAGCAGTGCTGTGAGAAGCTGTACATCACTGTGAATGAGTTATCAATGCACGCGCACACACACACGCACACACACGCACACACACACACACACACATTTCCTTTGTTAGGAAGGTGTGTATGAGGTTGTCGTAGCTCCTCCCCTGCAGTTGTACAGGACAACCCCCCCACCACCCCCACCCCCCCTTCCCCAATCCCCCATCCCCTGTCTGGGGAGAGACCATTGCTGTGTGGATGCAAATGTTCATCTGTATTTGCCAAGTGTGATTTATGGGGGGTTTAGTTTTTCTTTCTTTTTTTTCTTCTTTTCTTTCGTTTCTAATTTCCGGCCAAGGATTAATTGTGCTGTGTCTGCTATGGTCCCACATTGCACTACTACTACCTTTGGATGGCATTCCATCCAGTTGAAGAACAATGTAATGTTCTTGTATAATGTAGAATATTTCTTCTTCAGAATACTGGTATGGTTTATGGGTTGAGACCTTAGAACTCTATATATATGGGTTGAGACCATAGGTTGAGACCTATGAGCCCCCCCCCCACTCGTTCAAAATACAAGCTGACACAACTGTTCCTTGTATGAGAGCTATTCACATATTCCCTACAATCAGAACTCTCTTTGCTCTGTCATAAAAAGAACAGTGTCTGTGAATTCTTAAACTAAGCATCGTTCCTCTTTAATTTCCCAGAGGAGGCTTGTAACCCCATCACACACCGCTACCCACCCCCCTACACACAACCCACTGCATATACAGTCTCACTCACACACATAAACGCATTCACACAGATTTGCCGTGCTTCTAGTTTTATTGCATAGCGGACTAATCTCACTCTCCTGAACATGCCTTTTTCCCCCACCCCCAGACCCTTAAACCCGACTAACCTCCACTCACCTCTTATTGAACCCTGGCCAGCTCTCCTTAAGGCTCCTCCTTAAGGCTTTGCCTTTTGCACGTAACTCATGTATAATGCATGTTTACAGATAAGACTACTTGAGCTTCCACGGCTGCAAGGATTTGCCGATTATTAGTTGCTATTAACAGAATTACAATGAAATCCATATTCTGTGGTGTTATAACTGCATGCATTCATTAATAGAAATGTTGTGGCTACAATATGGATTGTAGGCCTAATCTGTCATATAATATAAAGGCACACCTGTTAAAACCTCTGAACCTTTATAATTCCTATGGAAGCTTTCAAAATGTATAGTGTGTTTGTGTGTGTGTGTGTGTGTGTGTGTGCGTGCGTGTGTGCTCGCGCATGCATGTGTAAGTTTGCCGCGACATAACAAAGAACTCAAACATTCTTCGTTTGCCACAACTCCTCTCCTCTCCTCTCCATCTGTGGCCCTGTTTTCTTTGTCCCCCTCTTGCTCCCGGTTTTCCCAGCGGCCATGAGAGAGTTAACAGTTTCCTCTGCGACAGGAGAGAGGGGGATTGTGGGTGGAGGGGCTCCGCTAATAACAATGCAGCAGCGCTACCATGCAGCCAGCCTCAGTATGTGAACACACGGTGCTCCCCTCTCTCCTCTCTCCTCTCCTCCCCTCCTCTCCTCCCCACCTGCCCCGACGTCTCCCCAGTCCTTCTGCTGCTCTCTTCGGCCAGCTTTGTCTCTCAAGCGTGCCCCGCGTCAGCTTTTAAAATACAATGCGTCCTGTCTCTCCACCTTTCCCAGCTGCTTTCGGGTCCTTCATCTTCCTGCTTTCCCAGCCCTTTCTTCGCGGTCTTCTCCACGTGCCGTGTGCTTAAGAGGATAGGCTCCTGCCGTCCAGCCAGATGTGCAGCGGTACACCACGGCAGACCCGTGTACACAGCGCCCTCGTACATTTAGAAAGCAGTCGCCGGCCATGCTGTTACGCCGATTCATGGCCTCGTCGTGTGAATCTGAAATAGAGACTGTGTGTGTGTGTGTGTGTTTGTGTGGATCCACTATGGGTGTATTTCAGAAAGGATGTTTCTAGGTACAGTAAACCCCATTCACAGTGCCAGACACCCTTTGTCTCGCCACTTGCTGCAGCGTTGCCAATAGTCCTAGAAGTATGTGTGGGCGGTGCTTGTCTGTGAGCGCCTGTACGTGTGTGTGTGTGTGTGTGTGCGCGTGTGAGGGACTTTGGAATCTGCCGACCACACAGCTTGGATTCTGATTAAGTTCAGGCCGGCGTCTGCGTTGTGAATGTGCTCCTGCAGTGTGCAAGTACTTTGTTTTGAGTCTTGTTTGTTCACTGCATCATCTTCTAATCCTTCAAGAAACAGACTAATTGTATCAGGAGGCATGTGCACATGCGTGTGTGTGTGTGTGTGTGTGTGTGTGTGTGTGTGTTTGTGTCAATTTGATTTGAATAAATCTTGTTATGGGCATATTGTGGCTTAGGCAGCTTAGTAGCTGTCTCTGCATGGAAATGGCAAGGAAATAATCAGCCTTTTATTGGAGATGATGGGGTTCTCTGATTATATTTGTTATATGTGCTATGGCCACCCGCTATGACCTGAGGAACCTATAGAAATCCTGTTAGAGCCTTAAGAGGGCATTTAGCATGAATCCCCAAGAGACAGAGAGACTGTCAGTGTCGGCGGGTGTACCATGGTGCAGTGTGCGGGAGCTAAAATGGGATTGATCACCACCCAACCCCCCCGCTCTAAGTTACTGTGTGTTATCAAGGTGAGCCAGGAAGCAGTGGGCGAGGAAGGTAGACTCAGGCTGTGGCGGAGGAGAACATGAAACAATGCTGTGACAATACAGACAGTAGTCAGCCATCTTAATCAAATAGCAGATTAGGAGCTATTGTGAGCTAGAGCGCCTAGAAGGCATGACTGATTAGGCCATGTTATTAGTACATTTACTTAGTTACTCATAGCTATACAACATGGGCCATGGAATTATTTCTTCTTTTTATAAGTTAATCTTAGATGGCTTTCTATCATTTTCCCATGATAGCTCAGAAAACAACCAGTATGAACTTAATTTCAATGAGCTCTGTGAGGGTGAACCAGAAATGTAGTCGTCAGCCTTCAAGTATTGAACCTCTGTGATTTATGAGCTTGGATGCAGCCGTGGGATTCAACACAACATGAACTCTATGTTGGGCAGCGGCTTCAAGCCTGTCATTGGCTGACGTTTGAGGGCTGTGGTGGGAGTCACGCCATTAAGAGTCTCCTACGATAAGAGTCTCGCCGTTGCGTGGCGACACTGCATATGCATGTGCATAGACTACAGTGTGCTTTCTGTTTCTCCACTGTTTCTCACACAGTGACTGGACTACACAAAGGGCTCGCTAAGCTAAAGTAGTGCTAGTCTGACTGTTTGAATGTAAATCGGGACGAAAAGTATTTATGAAGAGAAAGGAGTGCCAAGAGGAGAACCCCCTGTTTGCGTGAATGTGTGTGAGCGCGTGCATGCTTGTGCCTGCGTGTGAGTGTGCGCGTGTATGTGTGTCCTTCGCAGGTTTATTTTTGGACCTGCGAGCACACTGAGAATATCAGCATGCCTGAGAAAGGGAGGCACAACATGTCCACATGTTCGCCACACGTACGCACACTGGCTAATGTGATGAATTACCAGCAAGCACAGGCACACCTTCCATCAGAGGAGCAGGGCTTTATCCTCCTACAGTCTCCACATTCATCTGTGGCTCTCATTTACGTCGCCGTGCACCTTTACGTGCACTACGGCGCCCTCCCTAGGTGTCAGTGTGCAGGAACGTGTAAGGCAGGGGAGGAGGTTGGAGGGGGGGGGTATCCTTTGGGACTGCCAGGCTATAAAACCCGTCTGCTCTGCAGTAGGGGGAGGAGAGAGACAAATGGCTGCCCGCCGACAACAAAGAGCCACGTGCGCGCTCCTGGTGCTGTGTCCAAGCAGTCCGTTTGGTGTGCATGCTGTGGGCACGGATACAGTATTTACGTTTTATGCATTTGCCTTTGGAGCAAATAACACTAGTCCGACATGAAGGAGACCGCGTGCTGTTTGGGTGACCATCTGAGGGGCAGCGCACGATGCCGTCCTGTATTAACCGCCTTCACCGCAATTCAATAAGATATTCATAGGAATTACTGTATGCAAATGAGTCCCCCACATGGACACACCCACATGACCCCCCCACAAATCACTATGGAAACCTTAGGAAGGATACAGTTTAACCAGTGCACAAATGGACAAGAAAAGCTCCCCCTCCCCACACCTCTCTGACATTAATCTTCCCTTTATTGCCTCTGAGGGAGATTTCTCAAGATAAATGCGGTGCCTTATATGATAGAAATGAGAAAAATATTTATTCCCTAGAATTTTCCAGCCTGCCTCTATCTCCACCCGTCCATGTCTTCCCCCTGCCTGCCCCCAAGCTGTTACAGCTCCATCCATCCCCCCAGTGCATGCAGTGTATCCCTTAATCCCCCCATCACTTAGTTGCTCCACCCATAGCTAGAGGTGCGACGGCCCCTGAGTGAAGCACGCCCTGAAAAGCCCTGCCTTCACTTCTTCCTCTGTGTGTGTGTGTATTTCTATGTGTGAAAGAGCTGCCTGCAGATTGGTTTGTAGATATGTTTGTATATGCAGGTGTAAAGTGCATGTGTAAACCAACCATATGTAGTTCTATGTGGCTTTATTGCAGCTGCGTGTGTACAGTATGCATTTCAGTACAAGCATTCATCTGACCTTCAAAACAATCCTACTATTCCATTTTATGACCTTTTCCCCAGTGGGATAAGGAGGTTGGAGCACGTCTTATCAGATGGCAAGGGATGTGGCATCACTATGGTGACATAAGTGTAACACTTCCATACTTTTTCACTTGCTACTGTACTCTGAGCAGAGTGCCCCGGACAGTGATGACTTCAGATAGTGGGTCTGACTGTGAATGTAGTCCCCTCTGTCCTCTGTCTATGGCTAGACCTCTAGGTCTATAGCATTGACCTTGGACAATATATGGAATGCTGCATCTAGACACAATCAATATAATGGGTCCAATATTAAGCATTCATTCAATATTTTATTTCTCGTATATCATTGTATTTATTCTGCTTTAGACCATTCCTGGCTGTGTGGTTGTTTCAGCTTAGCCTGTGATTGGCAAAGCAGCTACAATAGCCTACATATGAGAGGATTGTTGGAACAGTGTCTAGACACCCTTAGCCAATCCCAATAGCAACAGACACTGGCCCTGTTTTCTACTCAGTTTTTACTGAGAGTAGAGGCCCAGCCATTTGAGGACTTGTGATCCAGCAAGTAGGAGTGTAATTTCGTCAGTCACGGGGCACACAAATATTGACTCTTTATTTTTGCATCCACAAATATGTGATTCCACCCATGTTGTGAAGTCTGCATCACCTTATCTTACCATACAAGAGCCCTACTCATTTGACAAACCAAGAATACAATAATCTAGTTTGTGTACCCAAATAAATAGTGCATGTTGTTCTATTTTTGGTCTGAATCATACATAATATACAAAATGGAAACTAATTAAAATGTAACCTATCCGTTCACACTCAATTACTGTAGTCAAAATGAATGTAATGTAACGTAGCTTTTCAGAAGAGAATGTTTTTCATTTTGATATGCCTGTATTAATGTGTATCAGCAAATTCAGACCATAAATAGTTTATAGTTACAATAAAGCAATGTATTTATAAGGAATTGGGGACTGACCTTAGATGCCTGTTTTATGAATAGCGTATACGGTAATCATACTAATTAATCAACATTGTAATAGAACCCTGACAGATTTTCAGATTACTTTATTCTTTTATTTAATAAAATAAGTTCCAATAGTTAAAAATGTTCACCGTCATCTACATACAGTAGATTTATTTCCATAAGGGAAGTCCTGCGGTATTTTAAATCACATCACAAACCATATCGTTTTTCATCTCACTCATGGTAAATGGGCTTTGATTTAAGTTTTGCGAGATTGGTTGTGTCTGCTCCCCAGTGATGCAGCTGTATGGTCGGTTCAGCTCCAGTGCTTTGCTCCCGGGCCCTCTAAGTCTGCTGTCATCAGCAAAACAGCCAGCGCTATATCAATGCCGTAACCAATACGCCAATGCGTCCCCGCCATGACATCTCCCTGCTCTACCTCCCACAAACTGCTATCTCTCTCTCTCCCACCCTTTCTATTCAGTATGTGCTCCATTAATTAGCTAGCCTAATTATTTTACTGTGTAGTGTGTACCAGTCAATGGTAAATATCAACTATGTTGATTCACAGTTCAACAGACAACAGCAATGGTTCACTCCACATCCCATTTTGTTGCGATGTCTGTCTGCCACGGGGTCTTTGTCTCTCTCTCACTCTCTCTCTCTCTATCACTCTCACTCTCTCTCTCTCTCGCTCTACTTCACACTTTGGCATCTGACTACCAGCAACAAACACCTTCATGCCAAGAAAATGCTTACAGAGTAGTGTGGAAGTGAGGAGAGAGCTATATGAGGAGGGGAAGGAGTGGGTGTGAAGAAATAACACTCGGTGAAGGAATGGAAAATAATTTAATAAATAATGACACCAGCAAACTGTATCCAACGGAATCACCAATCATTCATTCTTATTATTTTGGTTTCATTATTTAATTTTATATAATATGTATTTATGTGACTTCATATTATTTATTCATTTACACAGCACTGTCTCTCCGGTTCACCCTGCTAACACTTTGAAACCGTCAGAATTGGACCAGTTGGGAGCAGGTGTCTAAGTCACGGCATTCCCTGGTGTCAGTGCCAAAGGCAGAGTAGAGAACACGGCAGCTAATGAGAACATCGACTCCTGCTGCACATTAAATGTTGGGGAGCTCCATTTGACCCGCGGTGCCGTAATTTGAGCAATAAGTATAAGCCTAATGATTTCATAAGATAGTCTTGAATTAAGTATTTTTAGCATTACTGTCATTTCTTTAGGCAATCTTGAAGATTTCTACATTATTTTATAACAACAAGCGAATGTGCAATTAATATTTGGTACTGTACATATGCCATTACATTTGGTACATTACATTAAGTGGGTTTGTCACTGACTTAATGCAGTCAGTGTTGAGGTTAGTGTTTGTTTTGTCATCTGTGCTATTTCACTTAGCACAGCGAAGAGCACAGTCTTTAAGAATGATGGTGCTTTTAATTAAAGTAGTGTTAATCATTTCTACCTTGACAGATCATAATATGGTCATCTACCACGAGGAGACATTGTGGAATGATGGTCTAATGGCATGAGACATATCAATTCAAATAAATCAAAAATATGAGAGAGAGTGTGCGTTTGAGTAGCCTGTAACAAGCATCACCCTAAGAAAAAAGCATTACACATTAAATAGAGTGATAGAAAATGTGTACATTAATTGTATTAATTTTATATTTGTCTGTAGACAAATTCTATTCCAATCACTTTAGCATTATAAATGAATTATCCAAGTAATGCAGCTGTTAGCCTTTCATTTGAAGAATGATAAGAAGCTGTAGGTATTTTTAAAATAAGTTAAAATCTTCCATGACCTTCACAGATTTTTCTGTGATCCTAAACAGGTTTTCTAACATTTGAACCATGCACTACCAAAACTGTCCAGCAGGGGAAGGGAATTCATCACTAAAATCCACTGGTTTAGGACATACAGATGTAGTACAACTCTTTATGAAACACATGTTTATAATAGATATTTTCCTGATTTACATCAGGTGATGTAGCTTTCATAGTTTACAGTATAATGGAATTTGTGAACTCTGCCTTATTGTTTTTAGAGGATGTGTAAAGGAGTGTAGCGTATCCTCTCTATGGTAAACAGATCCATCAATGGATTAACCTTCCGGAGCTGCTTACTGTCTAAGTAGATATACCTGTATTTTAACAGTACCAGGAAAAAATATATAATGATTTTGTGATATGTGTTTTCCCTGAGCCTACTCCTGCCGGTGTCTCTTGAGGAGAACATTAGAACATTACAAAACACACTTCACCATTTCTCACCATTCTGTTTCCTTCCTCTCAGCCCGGCTAAGGCAGCCATCCCCAAGGTGATGCTTTCACTCACGCCGAAACGTTCAATGTCCTCAGTCCATTCCCCAGACCTCTGCTTTGCTAACGTCTGCTCCACAAGTACAGTAACATCCATCTTCATTTGGTAATTGCTTTTCCCATTCTTAACTGCTATACTACAATGTTGGTTATGATACAGACATGATAGCTCCCTAAGAGTATTTTATCATGTGCCATCACAAATTACTGTTAAATACACTTCTGTCAAGGCCATTGTTTTGTTTTTTTGCCTTGTGGGCACCCATCACTGTTTACTGTGGTCCCAAGATAATAGTGTATATATGCTAATCCCTCTGTGCTGAGTTGCAAATATACATTATATTTAACTATTGGTGAATATACACAGTAAAGCAGTTATAGACACACCACTCAGAATTTGATGTTTATAAGCAAGTATGGCTAATAAGATTAACACGTTTGTGTATTTTGTCCTTTATTTCAGCTTGTTGGGAACTGTGCATATCTACCAAAACAGCCATTAAAGGTTCAATACAGCAGAAGGAAAGTGAAAATACAAGGTGACATTTAGTGATTAGCTGAGAAAATCTCATTTTAAGAACGAGAGATATTACAATTCCCGAAATGGCCACAGGAGTCCCCAGGCATCATTGAGTATACCAGAGGAATCCAACAAACATGAGTATTCCAACAAGCTTCCAGGGACGGTCAGGGAGGGTCAATATTACTGGTGGAGAGACAAAGTGGAACAAATCTCAGAGCCATCTCCCTCAACCTGAGGATGATAATGCTAACCAACAAGCTCAAGCAGAGAATGAAGGGGAAACAGGCTTGGTGGGAGACACTAGGTCTACAACCTGCTCCATACCACCCTTGGTCTCTCAAGGTAACACCCAGGATAAGCTTCTCATCTGGGGCGCTGAGCAGCAGTGTGTGGAGCCAGACCTTCCGGAGTTTGAGCTGCTTAAAAGTCAGGAGATACCTTCTTTCTTGGGAAACAGAGGTGAGGGAGACGAGGAAGAGGAGGATGATGAAGGGAGTTTGAGAGATGGAAAAGATGAGGGTCCCATGTCTATTTCTTCCAGTTCCACTGCAAGCTCTACTTCGCTCAGCACCAGAAGGAATGACAATGACAGCAACAGACTGATGGGAAGCATGCAGAAGGGCAAAGAGATTCAAAGAAGGGTTGTGAGTTACAGTTCTGAAGACCTAGACACATGTGCTGCTGACTCAAAAGACACTGGAGACACTGGGCCAAGCAGAGGAAGAGAAAGAGAGAGACACAAAGGAGGTCTGAAGGAATCCAAGTCTGAAACAAATGTCTTTGTATCCAGTCTGTCAGCCATTTCCCTGAGTGGCAGCCTGGCCAGTTCTTTGGATAGTAGTGGTGGCAGCCCCAATACCATCTTTTACCCCACTTCTAACCAGACTACCTCATCCCAGACCAGAAGGAAGGTGCCCTCTTTAGACTTGAACCGGACCATGACGCCTTTGAATCCTCAGCAGCAACAAGAACTACAAGGGCATCTTCAGTACAGCCAGGCCTGTAGACAGGACAATGGAGGCCACCATAGAAATGGATTGTCCTCCACTGATTTGGCCACTGGGTTTGGCCAAAGGGCAAGGGGGAGTTTTGAAGAGAGGGTGTTGCCACCTCGACGGCAACAGTTAGTCAGACCACTCTGTCAGACTGAGACAGGTAGAAGCAGGAACCTAGTAGAGCCTATGGCCATTAATCCTCAGACAGCAACCGGGCAACAACTTTCCACCTGTCCATCCCTTTCTCCAGATCCACAAAATCAAGGGACAAACAAGAAGCATACAAAGACATCTTTGCGTGAGCCCTCAGATGTCTCCCACCTTTACAGTACCCAAGCAATGCTCCAGCCTAGGCTGGCCAGACCAGCAGCCGTGAAAGATGCTCAGCCACTGGACAGACAGCCAGCTACCAGCCAATGCACTTCCAGCCTAAGCAATTCAGCCAGCTCAGAAAAGAGACCCCAGACCCAACTCACATACCGGAGGAACTGCTCCAGTCCCAACAGGACGGGGATTGTATCCAGGACATCCACCCCTCCCCACTCTCCTCTCAGGACACCCCAGGGGTCTCCACGGAGACAACCCTCAATGTACCTTGTCTCCAGGAATGTCTCTGGGGTAGTTAGACACCCCCAGTCAGGATACAGCCCTGCTATAGAGACCTCCCCAAAGGGCTACAGTGGCAGTGGCCTGAGACAGCCAGTCAAAACTAGTATAAGCACAACTGGACTCCCCAAAGCGCCTCTGAACAACCAGCAGAGCCCTCCTAATTCAGACCACAACTCCAGCCCTAAAGAAACCACTTCTCCTAGTTGCGCCCCAAAGCCTAAAGGTGTACGGCCCAAAATCATCACTTACATCAGGAAGAATCCTCAAGTCAGGCCTCAGGCTGTTGACGGGCCTTATCAGGTTTCATCTCTACCATCTAGGCTCTCTGCCTACCCATATAACCAGGCAAATTCAGCCGGCACCCTCAAAGACATACCTAAAGACACCCCCAAACCAGGGATAGCACCCAGAGGAGGAGCAGTTCTCAGTGCGCCCAACTTGCTTTACGAGAGATATCGGCAAGAGGTGCAGTCAAACATATTCCCCCCAGGAATGAAAAGTATGAGGGCCCCTGTGCACACACACACTGTGCCCCCGGCCCATGTGTACTCTGCCCTGCAAACACACACTCACAGCCATACAGCATCCCCGAAACTGGGCAGTAAGGCCAACAACTTCTACGGGACCCTTAACGACAAGTACATGCCATCTGAGGTCTGTTGTGTTTTGTTGTGTTCAGTGTTTACTGGTTCATACTAATATTTGAGAACTTGCTTTATATGTGAACCAACAGCTATGATAAGTGACTGTACTCATGAATGGAATTTTGATATTGGGACATTTATCCAAAGGGTTAACATGGGGTGAATTACATTATAATGTAATACATGTAATAGTAGGAATGAAAGCATTATTATACTACATACTGAAAGAAATCTGCTAAAGAACCAGGAGCGTCAATAATTGTTTAAACTCAATGTGGTGCTAAGACAGTTATTGTGATTCTTAGACCGCGAGAATGGCCAGCTTTGGTGGGAGCCCAGCTGAGGACCCAAAGATGGCCGCCCAGTGCGGGAGCAGTGGCAGTCTTTTGCGGTCAGGTCGCGGCCTCCGCTTGGGCTTGGGAGCTGTAAGCAGGACCACAGTTGGCTCATCCAAGGACAGAGGAACTTGTCAAGTTCAAAGGTCAAACCTGGTGTTCAGTCAACCAGTTCAGGCTGTGAGCCCCGAAAACACTCAAGAGGTCAAAGATCAAGAGGACAAAGGTGAGAAAATAAGTATTAGGCAATATTTCAGATTTTAATGGAAGTCCGTCATGGGTAATTCATGACTCAGGTGTCAGTTCCTATTTTCAGTTCTTTAGTAGAACAGCGAGAATGGCAGATTGTAGCTGACTTCATATGAGCTTAGTGTCATATTTATTTTAAGGGGCCAATATTTGACACATCACAAGGCTGTTTTATCTTTCCTTTTATGCAATGAGCAGTTACCGGACTGTTTTCCTGTTCAGATTGGCCCGAGATAAAGGTAGCTCATTAAACTAAATGTCACTGAAATTCATTTCAGCAGACATGCAGACATTTTAAGAAACACTCGCTGAGTTTTGCCACAAGTTAGAGACAGAAAGAAAGATGGAGCACTGCTTGATGTTTTTTCTCCAAAACCCCATGGCCCCAGCGCCAACCAGGGGGTCAAATACAAATGTATAACCATTCCGGAGTGACTTTTGGCTGCTCTAGACAGATCTATGCTGCAGCAGCACAGCTGTATCACTGGGAGATTGAAGTGTGAATTTTGCTCATTTTTTTAACACACTGCTGCAAGGCAGTTCCATTAATCACTTGCATGCATATTTGATCTGTGCACTCTCCCGGGATATGATAACACCGGCACACACACACACACACACACACACACACACACTGAACTGATCAGCATAGTGTTATTATGTGTCAGGCTTCCTTATCATAATCCATATTAATACATATGTATGGGGTCCCACTGGTGCATGGCCGTTAGGGAGCTCCTGCTTTTGATGTGCAAGGCAATTAACACTTATGTAATGTCAGTATTTTTTTCTGCTGGAATCTTCCTTCATGCATGCTACAGCTTGTATTACACTCCCTGCATGGATAAACACACATTGTCCTCACCTGCAAAAATATATTATGTTCAGCAGTGTGTGTGTGTGCGTTTGTGTGTGTGAGTGAGACTTAAGAGACCTAGTGTACAGGTTTATATGTCTCACATAAATGGATTTTGTATGAGATTGTATGTACTAGGGCTGCACGATTCTGGTAAAATGAGAATCATGATTTCCTTGTTTGGAATTGAGATCACGATTCTCTCACGATAAACAACTAATATAATTTTAATTTTATTATAATAATAATAAATGTTGCTCAGATGATTTGAATCGTACTGTAAGTCATAGCAAGCCCAAGCCCCAGAGTGGGCACATCAACAACAAACTGAACTTTGCATCACAGGCTACTTGGTAAAAGTAATCTGGGGAAGGGGGGATAGGCTCATAAAACATCTGTGCTATGTGGTATCTATGATTGTAGCGTATACTATACCATGGAAATCTCTGCCTTTAAGCGGGTGCGAGAGAATATCTGCTGCTGTCTTCGAGAGGGCAGTGCTGCATGTGTGCGCTAGAACGCAAGATGCAGTTTACAGTCGACGTGACATGTAGCTCCACTGCTTTCCGAATAAGCACAAGCTGGACACCTTCCTCGTATAAATCGAGAAATATATAACCTACCCTGAGTAAAAAGAAAACAAGCCGACTTAGAAATCAAGCAAGATAAAGTGGAAGCGCAATGAAATGTCCCATGCCTATTTATATTCGTCTATCATTTGGAGACACGGGATGGAAACGGCATCCAAACAGCTGATCTGCCTTAACACAAAACGGATCGAGCTGCAAAAAGACGGTATAGTCCTTCTTACTGTAGCCTATACTTGTCTAACCTGCAATACCAGTGTTACCAGCAACATAATATTAATGGTGTTAAAATGATTGTGTTAAGCCACAACCTCTCTCTCACACTGTCATTCGCCGGTGACTTTCATAACACAACCATGCTGTCATTGCTGCTCTGCATCACGTGGTGTTACAGCGTATAGTCATTGGTCGATGGACGTAGAAGCGCTTGTTTTGATGCAGTTGGTGTCCAGCAGAATTATTCTGAGATCGCATAGAGGTGTGAATCGAGATGTCGATTTTATTTCGATTAATCGTGCAGCCCTAGTATGTACAGTACATTACTGCATGTTGGTGTCCTGTGTATGATGTGTTTTAATGTATAATAACTCACTGCACAGGGCAGAAGGGTATCGATTATGAAACATGGCCCTTGATTCGCCCAGCCCAAACAGATCAATTTTTGTAATGGCAGACATGACTGTGGTTCCATTGTTTTACATTGTGGTACCCTTTATATCCTAGTCATATATCTCATAAACTCCCTGCTATCTTGTGGCCTAATGTAGGTATCTAAAACATTGTCTGGGAGACGCGACATACAATAGCAATTTTTCAACAATTGAAGTAACCGCTAACTTCTACTGTGTAATTATAGTGGTGAGCTTGGTTTTCACACTCTAGTTATAATAAGAGAAGCACATAGTACAGTAGTACAGGTATTTATTAAGCCGTGTGCAGCTATCCACTGCTGCCATCAATCCTCCAAGCTTTTCCTTTACGGCAGCGAATTCTATGTTTTTGCTTGAGTGGCTGTAGCGGGAGCGCAGTTCACTGAAGTAGCAGATTTAATAGCATTCAATTTAACGCTTTGTGGTAGAAATCAATGTAGGTAGTCTGTACTTACCTCGGCCTATAATTAAAAAGGTCTCTTTTTTCCATTACTGTACATTCATGCTGTAGTGCTGACAGATATCGGCCTACTTTTTGTGCATCCCTGAAATGAAATGCTATTCCATTTAAGATGTGAATGTCTGAAGTCGTGTTTACTACGCGTGAAATACTTTAATTGCAGTCTCTTAGGCTCACAGTGTTCTACCCTTTCAATTTCTGTTACACAGACGTTTTTGGACAGCTTTGTCAGGGGATATTGAAACACAATCATGGAGTTTACCTTTAAATGGCAAAGAAAAGAGAAAGAAACCCAGACGAACTGCAGTGTTAAATGGCAGCTCTTTTTTCCATTACCATTTTTATTTCCTCCCTTAATAATAAATAATGTGCATTTTCATTAAGCAGGAGTGCAGCCCTGCCACCTCCCTCCTCTGAGTGGATGTTTGTCAGGCCATCTTCTCTCAGAGGTGGTGATCTGTGCGGGGGAAGGTGGGGGACAGAGGACATTTATCTTTCATGATCCTGACCCTCTCACTGAAGATGAGCAGCCTCCAATTTAATTAGCCGACCACATGGCTTAGAGATAGAAGGGGAAAGTGGGGGCTGGATGTTAAGTGTTGACTGGGAAATGAGTGATGAGCTCTGATGTTGCATCAAGATTTCATAGCAGGTGTCTTCTGAGAGACCCCATGTATTCTGCCTCTCCCTGGGCTCTGAGTCGCAATGATTCATTTTCCTCTTTTCCGTCAGTGTGGGCGCTAGGATGGCCCTGCGATGTGCACTGGCGGACACATCCATGCCAAATGGAGAGGAAAGGAAGGTGGTAACCTTATCGCTGCAGCCAGCGGGGGGGGATAATGCGCTCCCTCTGTGATCTAAGGCTTGGTTAGATTGGGGGGGCGTCTACCAAAGACCTGAGGGATTTGCCCACTGGCCCGTGTCTGTGTGACTACCGTGTGTGTGTGGTCTTATGTGTGGGTGTGTCTGTCTGATGTCTGTTTGCATTGGTTGTCCATGACTGTGCATTTCAACTGTTTTGCAGTTGGATACAGCAGATTATCAAGAGAGGACTTCTGTCTGCTGCTTGTGCTGTGACTGTGGAGCGACCAATGCTTTAGTTATTTCTTGCTATCGCTTGGTCTCCAAGATATCAAAGGGTGTTCTTTTTCCATGTAAAGCCTTTTTTATTTCATTTTCTCAGCTTTCTCTCTTGTAATCTTTCATTCCTTTTAAGCTTTTCCTCTGCTTTGTACTAAAAGAAACTACAGTCTTTCAGGGCTACAAGTTTAAAGGGTTTTAAACTTTCAATGCAGTTAGCAAACTGCAATCAAATACATAGGGTACACTTTTTAAGATTGGGTATAGCAATAGGGGTCCCAAGATTTCAATTATTTTTAATTGTAGAATTTATTAAATATGCTGTGTATAAATTAGTTTTATCAAAATAAATTAAATACTTCTTTTTGGAGGTGTGATTATTATTATTGTCATCATGGTGCTGCATTAAAAAGCCCATGATTGTTGTCTGCATATCTTTTAGGTTTGGGATGATTTCTGGAGCACAGTCAACATAACAAAGTTTTCTATATCCCACTGAGAGCTTAGTCAACACAGGCTGTTAAATGATTTATGGAGGGTATAAACATTATGGCTTTATTGAACCTCATGCTTGTATCTGGTATTAAAGCTGTGTGTTTACTACAGTCACACAAGCACGCACACACATATCCTGCAGTTGCAATATATCCTATACTATGTCTACTGTATCTGTTAAGGGTATATACAGTAGTAGTAGAAGTCAACGATGCTGGAGAGTGTTGATATTTGATCTTGATCAAGGCAACGCCATCTCTCCCTTCACTGCCATAGGTGCTTTCTAAGAAGTTCAGTAATAGCTGTTGGTTTGTTTTAGGTCCTAGAAAGCAGCGATTAGTAAAGCAACTGTGCTTCTCCAACAGAGGTCCAGGGTTCTCCTCCTCATCCTCCTCCTTCTCCCGGCCCGGGCACATCTGCGGGCCTAGCCCAGCCCCAGGTCCAGGCCTCCAGGTCGCTGCTCCCAAAAGCCAGCCAGTCAGGTCTGCGTCCTCCGGGCTTCAGCTCCAGCCGTCTCCCCACAGGGCGTCTGGCGGCCTTCGGCTTTGTCCGGAGCTCCAGCACATCCTCGGTCTCCTCGGCCCACTCGGGCGACAGCACCCACAGCGACCCCTGCAGGACAGTTCAGCGTAAGTGCGCTTTTGTTGTGAGTGCTCTGCCTGCATTGTACTGGGTCACATCCCATCTGCCTAACGCCAGCGCCGGCTTAAAGGTCAAATAAGTAGTTTTCTCTGGTTCTATGCTGACACCAACTGCACTAGAGGCACACTAACCTCATCAGTAAACATGGCAACCTCCGTGTCAGGGAAATTTGCTCTATTTTCACTCATGTGATTACACATGAATTAAAGCATTTAACATAATAGATTTATCCATTCCACGTATGTTTTTGTTACAGTGGACCAGAAGCAAAGGAAAGGTTAGACAGGATTAGAGTTACTCCTATCGCTAGGTTTATATATTAAGATGAAATCAATCTCAATGTAGTTTTATTCAAATGAAAATGATAACTCACAGCTAGCTTGTTATGACTCATGAGTGGCGACATTATCATAGCTATCACATCCACTGTATGCATACTGTTTTTATTAACCTCCTCCCTGTATTCCGCTCATGAATATAGTTTGCATAAACAGACCCATCCATATGCTTCCCACGCTCATTACAGTGCAGTTTGCTTTCTCTGCGGAGCTCCACCTTCTTGAAGATTTATTTAAGTACTCCACTGCACACGAGTGTCGACCATTTTAGCACCCTTACCCCAATGTAGCGCAGAGTTTGAATGTTTATTAGCAACACTAATTTACATTTCATCATGCAAAACTTTATGTACTCTATGTATAAGTAGTTGTCATGCAATGTTACAACACATCTTTTATTAGTCGGTCCCTCGGGTACAAAGTTTACTGTTGGTTTATTTTTGTGTTTTTTTTCACCACTTTATGTAAACTTATGTAAGCTTTTACTTTTGAAACCAAAAATCCCGTTTCATCACAGCTAATCAGTGTTTCTTAAAAAAAAAAAAAAAAAACATTTGTATAAAACAATTGCTTTTAAAGTAAGTAAACTCACTTTGGTTTGTTTGTCTTCTCATTTGTTTACATTAACCATAATTTTATTAAGCTGCTTTTAATGGATAATAACATTTGGTAAACCTATGTACTATTTTCCAGTAACCTAGTTTTTATGGCTTCTTCAAACTACAGAATAAAGAATTTGTTTGTAAAGAAAAAATTACTAGGCCTACGTTAACATCAAAGATCACCATACATTATGATACCCATTATATAGTATATACAGTGCAAACCACAATTGATAACCTTACAAAAGGAATGGACAGAATATGTTCACTGCAACATGGAGCATAGGGATACACTGTAGAGTAGAGTAGAGTTTGTGATCCAGGAGCCCGTAAAGGATCAGGCCTATATGGAGCTGGGTTTGGACCCTGCTAAAGAGGTGGGCGCTACAGAGGGGGTACATTTATTTTGTTACATTTCTAAAGAGTTACTACCAGTACAGTAATGTAATACCTGCTGTTACAGTGAACCAGTGTGAGCTACTGTGAGAATCAGGACTGCAGCAGCACTTTCAACACTTTGTTTGTATATTGCATTGTTTGCTTTTTGATGAACTGCTTGTTTCAATGAGCATAACTAAAACAAGGTTTATTTTGTATCAATAGTCTTTTTTGAAATATGTCCTAAGGATTGCAAAATGTTTGTATATTTATGTAAGTAAAGGTTTTGAATGTATAAGATTGAACAATGAATAGACCTGCACTTACTGTATCGTAGTGTAGTTATTTTGACCATATTTCTTCAGTCTTAGAAGTATTGGATTTATTATTCCAACTGTGCTGGCTGATTGGTTGATAGGGTGGCTGGCCAGTTGGTTGGTTGGCTGTGTGGCTGATATGTTGGCTGGTTGCTTGGTTGGCTGTATGGCTGGTTGGCTACATGACTGGTTGGTTGGCAGGTTGGCTATACAGTATGGCTGACTGACTAGTTGTTTGACTTATGATTCTGCATGTGTTTTTGTGTTACCTTTTGTTTTGGTATGACCTACATAAGTGATGGCTTGCACTTCTCCCAGTTACATTTGACGTAGTAGGCACTCTCGCATGTGTAAGTTATGTCATCATGTCGTTCTCTTTTCCCTCCTCTTGCTAACAACTCATGGAGCAGTGTGGGGGTGGCATCTATCCAGCCATGCAATATGTGCATAGGGGATACAACCCTCTTGGGTTTCAACGTGGCCTGCATTTCCTGACAGTAGCATGAGACACTGGGAGATGACTAACACAGAGCAAATGTACGGAGATCAGAGAGATAAATCTCTATACGGCAAGGGAGTATATTATATACTCTTGCCTTGCCTTGTCTGTCTTGTCGACATTTTGTGCATGCCTCTCATCACCAATTGCATTAGATTAATCTTAATGAGTTAGAAATAATGTTGTGTTTGTACCTGTATTGGCATTTGTTTGTTTCTGTGTGTGAATTGATTGGTTGGTCTTAGAGATTGGAAAACAAAAATATCTTCATGTAGAAAGGGGACACAGCTATATTCGTTTGATTAATATCAGCAGTAATTGATTTAATAACCATAGAGTAAAAGCCTTATACAAGAGGTGCCTTTCTTGTTTCTTGTCATGTGGGCTAATGAAGCCCAGAAATTAATATGAAGCATTGAGGCGCGAGAGGCAACAGATCGACGCCCTTTGATGTTCGCTTTCATTTGTGTGCATACGTGTGTCAATATTTGTGTGTGTATGCTTATGCATGGTGCAGGCGTCTGTCTATGTTTGTCTATGTGTGTCAGTGTCAGTCTGTGTCTTTCTGAGTGTCACAGTCTGCTCTCACCCATGTCTGTTTTGTCTTGTTTTGGCCTGTTTCCTTGTTGTCCACCCCAGTGTTCCCA
>JAODUG010015353.1:0-23449 GCA_027564795.1 Aphredoderus sayanus | reverse complement strand
CATTTGTGCTTCATTATTATAAGCTTTACTGAGGTTTATTTAATGTTTTTTCTCGCGCTGGAAATGGCCCAATCACTTAACATGTTTTAAACTCGTTACTGCTTTAAAACGGTTAGGCACATATTTTTATAGCGTGCACAAACGAATAAAAATACTTTTATTCACAAAACGTGTAATATAGGGTGCCAACTTAGGCTACTGTAGGTAGCGTAGCTGTCACATGCAACATGTTCAGCCTCAAATTATCTGGCTGGACGCGACAGTCCGCGAGATCGTATCCAAAGCGTGACCTGAATACATCATGTAGGATATTATTAATCCAGTTAAACTATAAGAAATGCTTCATTAGAATTGTGTATTGATTTAATTTAGCCTAAATCAACGCTGGTTGATATCAGACAGACGCTACAGGTAACCGACTTCTCACTGTGACGCGCTGAATAATGAATTAACATTATCGTTTAATATATTCATGGCTCATGGGTATGGTTAAAAGTCGTGAAGTAAAATAATATTGTCAGTCCACTGCCTCTTATAAACTGCAGCGGCGCGACACTGCGATCCCAAAAGACACTTAGTTGTAGAGCCTACAATAACCTTCGCTCTTAACTTGTTGTAATTTTTGTATAGCATGCCTATAAATTGCTTTTAAGGTCAATAATGAACACAACTAGTATTTGACCGGAATTTCTTTCAATTGTCTGGTAAACTGAAACGTTCCCGGACACATTGACCGGCACCAATTTATTCTAGCGGAAACGCTGGTTAGGATAGTCGAGTCTGCCGGTCCTTGGTTCTATTCCGACGTGCAATAGGCACCCCTGAATAACGTCATTGGCAAAACAGACGAGTTTTAAAGGTAGAACAGCTGATCAACACAGCAGCCATGTTTATGGGGTTACTGTAGAGCATTTTCTTTGTCTGCCAAATTAACAATCACCATAACAACATTTTCAAAAACAGTTTATATGAGAAATAATGATAGCAATACTACTTTCTTTGAAATGCATACAGCCCCAACCAACACATGCTCTGCCAATAAACAAATCCCACTGACAACCTTCCCAGAAAGACTGAATAAATAAACCCCACGTGTTGGAGTTGCAAAATATTTTGGAATATTTAGGAATATGGGCCGATCACATCATGTTTACTTTGAACAAACATAAGAACAGCCTTGCACATCTATTTGTCACCTAGCTATCTGGGTTGGGTATACAAATACACAACATAATCATGTTCTGGAGATGGCCATCTCCTGTTATATTCATTCGCGATCTGCATGGAAACACTGTCTTTTCAATATGCTCACCAAGTCAAGTTGTATGTACGATTTCAGAGCTATTAGTGAGTGAAATGCTCTGTGAGAATATTTTGCTCTGCTCTGCCTCTGTATTGTCTATTTTAATATCGCCAGCTACCCGGGTTCGGAACAATCTGGGCCTCTTTTCCCTGACTGGTAAGGTGAAACTACTTTGCCTGTCAATCACATGAATGGGCACACACAGCTACAGTACAACAGGTTCATGAATGGGCAGACCAACAAGCTACAGAGGACGGCAGCAGAAGAGATGGGGTGGATTTTTGGGTTGCTGATTTATAAAATCTTGTTCTTATTTCTTGTTTTAATAGCTCTTGTTGCAACTCTCCAATCCTAACTACAGCAGCTTTAAAGAACCATGGGGCAGCAAATGTGGGTTGAGATGGTGCTTATAAAGTGATACTACATGCCCTTATATTGAGACTTAAGATTTTCCCAGACAAAGGAATTTCATAAAGCTGACCCATACACGCCCCTGGTACAACTTGCAGAAGCAGAGTAACTTTATCCTTAAATCCCAAAGTGGAGCTAGGGAATGTGAGTTAAAACCCACACATTGCAATAATTGACAAAGACATTAGGTAATAGGAAAGCTACTGGTGTTTTCATGCATTTTAATAAACGACAGGGGAAATACAGATACTATATCAATGCGTACTTGGTTGAAAAAATTTAAGCTAAATGCATAACCGTTTAAGCATTTATTATATTACTGGATAATGGTCTGAACAAAGTAAAGGCAAATGTTTATAAAGTTATTGCCAATAGGTTACTGACCTTGCAGCCAGATGAATACCAACACACTATTATAAAACATTTAAGTCAAATGTTCTGCTTGACATACGTATAGTACAGTAATAGACCTACAGTAATGTCACTGTCTGTGTCGTGTTGCCTGTGTAGTCTCGTTCTAGTCTCTGTCCAATGGTCTGTCTTTCTAGTCTTGCCTACCTGTGTATTTAACCCTCCCGCTGTCCTTGGGTTTCAAACACACTACCAGCAGATGGCGCCAACCACGTCGTATGTCCGTGTTGTGGTTGACGCCTTCTGCTGGTACAAAAAGGTAGTGCACTGGGTAATGTTTACCCATAGAACAGCAGGTGGGTAAAGCCCTTGTGTTTCTCCTATCCTGACAGATGATTGTTAGTTGTAAGTGTGTGAAATGCCTGTATATTGTTTTTAAAAATAAAAACCATTGTTCTGCATTGTATCGTGCGGTCCTACCATTCCTACTCCCCTACGCTTTACTTAAGCGTAGACTTCACATAAAAATAGAACGATTGCTTCTCTGTAAAGCTTTAAAGCCTGTTAAAATACTGATACAATGAACTGAATAAAACACATGCAAATTACTATCTGTAAACAGGCATAGTCATCTACCTACTCACAAGGTACTCTGAGTCACCATAACCCCCTATGGAAACAAGACAGTCACCCCATATGGTTGTGCTATTAACTCTTCAGACTGTATAAAGTTAAAAAGGGCAAAGTATGCTACATCATTTATGAATTTGGTGTGCGTGGAAGGCATTATTGAAGTAATATTCAGATAATTCTGATCACCCCTTTAAGGAATAGTGCATTTTTTAAAACTTAGGGTACTTCTGTGTAATTGTGATACAGTTAGATTCTGCTCTACATAGACTTGCCACCATGGTTCCAACGTACAGTATGTACAGTATGACCTTATAGATACAGCTTAATTTGTTTTCACTAAGGTGAGCCTTAAGTGGATCTGGGTTCTTGTTAAGTGTTTAATAGACTTTATCTGTCCTGTGAGGAGGACAATAAAGACCTTGAAGCCTTGGGATAAGAGCAGAAAGAGAACTTTGCTGGCTGATTATGGAAGTTATGATTCCTTAGCACACACAGTTGTATGCTTTTCATCTCATTATACATTTCTGCCTGCTCCTTTAACAGCCTTACCAGCCCACACAATGAACGATTTAGCAATTGGATCACACAAAAGACTAGATCTGGCTCTGACCATTTTTTATGTTAATATACATTAACAGAAACATGAATTAATCCATATCAATTATTAAATAAATTATAATTATTAAAATGATTAAAATTAAAGAATTTTCTTGCAATAACCTACCTCTATCTAGGGGGCGACGTATATACAGTAATTGGGCCTACTTAGGAAAACAATTTCTGTCATCTAAACCTCTGAAAATTAATAGGATTGTTTTGTGTCTGACCTTGCCCCTACAGGGGCTGGGCTTAGCAAGGGGTTCAAGGAATGATACAGTAGAAGGGTGAGAAAACAGAAATGTCTGAATGCCTTCTGATGTTACACTACCTGTCTAAAGCAATTTTGTTAACTAAGCTTCTAATGCAGCGAGACAGGTCCCTACCTTCGCCCAATCTGTTTGTAATTAACCCATTGTCTAACCAATGCACACATATGAACAAACTCTTACACTGAGATGCAATTTTATTTTAAAAATAGCTCTCACCCGTAATATCAACACAGTATAAAGTATGTACAAGGACTACAGAAAATATATCCTTTCTGCGTCTGTAAGTCTAAGAGAATGACCTGGGACAGTCTGTCCATAGCAGGCCAAATGCAACATAGTCCACTAGGGAAACAAACAGAGCTTACAAGAGAGAAATGTGATAGAGCAGGGGAAAAACAGAAAAGAGATTCTTCCCGAGAAGGGAGGAGGCACGTGGAGGGACGGAAAGAGGAGGTCAGGGTGCCATCCTGCAGCCTGATGGCACCGGCGTTAGGGGGTACAGGGGGCGTGCCTGCTCAAGGACCCTCTGGGACGAGGGCCAAATGGTATACAGTAGACAGGGTCCCGCGCTGCAGTAAGCCCCCCTAAGCCAAACTAAACCACAGCAAGGATAGGCCACAGCAAGACAAGAGTAAAAGAGGTCCCGAGTGGGTGGAAAATTTCCCCCTCAAACACACATGAGACAGTGATGAAGCACTGGAAATCCCCTTATTGCTCCTGTGTATGCTGAGAGACACGCTGCTGCTTTAAAGTCTGTTCAATAAGCTGTTCAATAATCTTTGAAAAAGTAGACTTGTAAGAGGAATCACCCTTGGAACCCCCAAGGGTACCAAATTCTCTCACCACAAATTACAAAGTGTGTGTGTGCATCTTAGAACCTGACCACTTTCAGCTGCATATGGACTTGCAAACTGCAGATAAACTTGCATCGACCCATGACATATTTCTGACTTTTTTACTTTACATCACAGTAGCTTCCTCTAAACTATTCTAGCACTGCATTGATTCTTTATGGGCATGTTAGGCTACAGTGTATCATTCAACACAAGCACAGCGCTCCACGGTTTCCTCCTTTTAATAGAAAAGTGACATAAAGTAAAAAAATTCAAGCGGTGTGGTCTACTTCAGTAATTTGTGTATGTATTTTTACATGGCAGAAATAATGCTGTAATGTAATTTCTTCCAGAGGCCCCAGTCATGTGCTCACCCCGTGGAGAGCCTCTCTGGCTGTATCTATATTTACTCAGATGACATCACCCCGTAGTGATAGGCTATGCGGCGGGAATGGGCTAGCCTGCTGGCTTTCCTGTAGACAACGTGGAGTTTCCCTTGCACCATCAAAGTACTGCGGCCAGTTCCCCGGTCACAGTTAACCCTAGTCTTGGACTACGGTCGATTTTCATTGGATTTCTCCATTGGCTTTTGTCATAAGTCAAGGACAAGATTACCCTGTTTGGGAAACTAGTATCTAACTATTTAACCCACATTTAAAGTGTCATTAAACTTTAAAAAAAGACTTGCTTACCTCAACTTAAACCCACGCATTGACATTGAAAGGATACAAACTTGCATTTGGCTGCTGTACCAAAGCTATATTTTGTTGTTTGTGTGTCCATTGGGAGGGTTTGTCCACTCCGTAAAGAGCCTCCTGCTAATGCGTTCATTCAAAATGTTTTAAAAAATAATTTGCAATTTGTTCCAATACCATTTATTGTTTCATTCTTGTGTGTGGTAACCTGGCAATGAATTACTCATAGTATTAGTAATAGCAACATACTGTACCACTACAGCTTCTACAGGGGCATCTCACCGATTTCCTCTCCGTCTTGAGCTCCTGCAGGTAGCGCATCAGCTCTGAGAAGATCTGAGACGACAGGTTCTCTGCTATGAGCTCGTGCTGACCGGCGTAGTCGTTGAGCTCGTTGAGGCTGGCCAGGAAGGCCTTGCAGGAGGTGTACCTGCGTGGACACGGGACACGGAAGGGAAGGGAAGGGAAGGGAAGGGAAGGGAAGGGAAGGGAAGGGAAGGCAAGGCAGAGGATCAGGGCCTCTGGTGTCAATCAAAAGGAAGGTGTCAATCAATTTTAATCTCCTCTTTTCTCCGGCGTCCAAACTCACTTGTTCTCCTCCTCCTCTCGTGAAGTCTTCTTGGGCTGGTACTTCTTCGATAAATTCCTGCAAGCAGAGCAGATCGGTGGGTTAGACGAGTACCAATTGCTAACTTTGCTAATAGCACACTATGAAGACAATTGTTTTTTGTTGTTTGTCTTTACCTGAAATGTACTGTATGTCAGAGCTAAAGAACAAAAACAACAAGGCTAATAGTGGAAGAGTGCTCTCTGAAGCCACTAGTCCATTACCGGCACTCTCCTCCAGCAATAGGCCTTTGCCCCAGGAGTGTGCATACAGTATAAAGCCAGTCAAAGGAAATAGCCTAGGCTTTTCTTCCAGATAGCTTTGCCCCTGTTTTGATGCTGCCAGTGTGTTACTGGCACAAGGCTTGCGTAGGTGGGCTCAGTGAGGGCAATGTAAGAAGTGGATATTTGAGATGATGGACGATGACAGATGATGGACAATTTTGTCACATTAATATGTTACTCTGATAGTGAACAGTTGGTGATATGGAAAAGACTGCAGATTTCTCTTAAGCCAGCAGACCTCCTCAAGGGGTTGTGGCTTTAGTCAAGGTCTCTCGTTGAACCTCCTGCTTCCTGGCAATTATGCTGCTGTTTAGGAGGCTACAGGAGGCTTGTGTAATGTTTGCAGTTAACATGTGACTGTGACACGTTCAGTTCATCCGGTGTTCTGTCTAATACTGTAGCAAAGCCGTCAACGCTTGGTAATAACAAGCCTTGCCGCATGGTGTCTGTACTTGGTGTGCCATTACATGGCGACAAATATGCACACAGGCGATTCACAAAACACCGGTTTATGTAACCAACGTGGAGAACACACAGAGACGTATAATGGGCCTGTATATGCATACACAACAATTGTCAAAACTCACATGTACAGAATGTACAGTATGTGGAAGCCAGACTTGACTGACAGCTTCGTTAAGCACTCTGTAACACATTTCTTTATGAACCTACTTCCTGTGTTAACTGTGGGTTTTTTGTCAGTAAAGAAATTTAGTCAACCACAAATTAAAAATGATGTTTAATATAACATTAGCTAATTAGGATAGGAGTTCATCATAATCATTTTCCTTCAGTGGTTACAAAACAGGCATATTATAGTGACATTTATCAAAATACTAACGCTAACCAACATTAGATATGAATGTGCCTTATTCCTACTCAGTGAATAATCCATAATGTAACACATTTTTCAGTCCAGCTCTCCCTGCCTACTACCGCTTCCCCCAACCCCCCACTGTTCGCTGCCTGGTGTCTGCCCTGTTGCCAGGCAGATCTGCCTCTTTATCCTCTCCTTATCTCTAGACTGGGGTTTGGGGTATAGAAGGGGGGAGGGAGTGTGTGTGCCAACTAGGCCATAGGCCTATAGGGGGATCAGACCAATTACACTATATGTGTGTGTGTGTGTTTGAGTACATTCGCGTGACATTCTACAGACACTTTTTCCAGCCCATCTTACCTCTAAGATGGGGCCTCTATTGTTGTCAGTTCAACTATCTCAGGTACTGTGACTTATTACAGAGTGGAATTTAGAGGAGGGGGAGGTACAGGATGATTCATCACGCTGAGCTGGACTACACTGAAGCATGTTAACTCCATGGAGTAGAAAAGCAGTAAACATTATTGGAACATTATTTGTTATTGGTGTGTGTGGAGGTTGTGGGGTGTGTGCTTGGGGCTGGTTCCTCAGTGGTAGACATGATGCAATAATGGACTATTAAAAGCTTCCCTTTCAATGGTTTGTGTTCAATACTGTTTGCAACCGACCATACTAACCAGGCCATAGAGGAATGCACCAACAGATATGTAAAAAAGAAAAGCAACAGGAGAAAGGGAGTGCAGCTTCCACCTGTGTCGAGGAGTGAAAAGCTCAGAGGGCCAGTTCTGATTATAAGTAGCTACCCATTGCTCCCATTGGTTCAAGCGTGCCTGGTACATACAATCTGATTAATGAGCTATGTTAATAAGTAATGGATAATTGGAGAAATAGCAAAGAAGTGGGGCAAGAAACCCAGTAACCTTGATATCACACTGGCCCCAGTTTCTCTCTGTTAGCAATAGCATAATCTGATAAGCATGCTTGCATACAGTACAGTACATTGTGTTAAACTAGCATTGTGTTATCTGAAAGATGTTTCGTTTTCAGAAAATACTGAAAATAAACAGTGTATCTTTAGCTAGTGTGTTACGCCTATCTATAGGTCAGTACAAAACATGTACATAAACAGCTATGCTTACAGTCAAATAGCGCAGGCTATATCTTTAAATAAACATAGTGATTTCTTAGGGTTTTTAAAACCGTTCAGTCAGACCGCCTGTGTGTTTGTGTGTGTGTTGGGGGTTGTAGGCTAAAATGTGGAGTATTAGCCATCTTGCTAGCCCTGGTGGGTGTCTCCTGCTGCTTACTGTTGAGATCTAAGAGGCATTAGGAGAGGGATCTCCTAATCCCTTCATCCCTCCACAAACACTCCATATCAACCCTGTCTCCCAAATATCTGCATGCAGGTGCAGCACATGTGTGGCCAACCATTGTGATTGGATAAGAAAATGTGGGTCAGCACCAGGGGATGAAAAATACTGATACCTAATTGCTATGGAAACACACACTCCACCCCTTACCTCCCATCCCCCACAACAGGGCTTGCTTTTGCCTGAAGCAGAAAGCACTTGCAAAACAGACAGTTGCGCATGGCAGAGACAGACTGCATTGAGCCAAAACAAAACATGGACAGCCCCTTCAGGCAATATCAGCCTGTAAGTACTATTTCTACGTAAGCAGCAGCATACAAACAACTATATCATCATACATTAATGTATGGTGTGATGTTTCAGGCGTTGCTAAGACATCTAGACCTCACCTTCTTCATTTTCATCATACGTATAATAGGTGAGATCTCAGAATTGCATCAAGTACAATGTATCATACCTCAGTATCCCCATGTTAAAACATTTGCATTTATTTAGTAAATGTTTTTGTTCAGGTATGGAAGTTTGATATGATACTACATTAACTCCGTTGAAGAGAACCAATAATGTAACACTCGGGCGGTATTGAGGTCGTTGCTTACCTGATTTGCTTCGCATAGTTGATTTCAATCTCTGATCGCTCCTTCACAAATTTGGTGTAGCGCTCAACAAATTCAATGCCACATTGTGTGTGCTTCTCCAAGTTGTCAAACTGATCCTGTGAATAAGAAAAAAGCCATAATGATGAGGCCACTCAAAGACAAATAAAATGTCTGTCAGGATACCTACAATATTATATCAATATATATATCAACTCTGAGCTAACATTAATGTAGCCTAATGTTACACCCTCTAAGCTGTGTAAAAGTAGTAATTCAATGTGGTGAATGGCTAAATAATCTTGAACTGAATTGTGAAGTTAATTAAACAGTTGCAGAAAGTACACCTTTTCCGCTTATGATAATGCAAGCTAAACCACCAATGGTGCACAAAAGCACAAAAGACAGATTTCAAAATAAAAATCAAAGTCAGAATAAAATAATCACCTTCAAGGCACTCCAACAGCCTCCCATTCTTTCTTCCACCATTTCTAAAGGCTTCCAGCTCTACAAATATATCATAGACTCCCTATTACCTCTCTATTGCATTACAACAGTATGCAAGGAGGATGTGCACACTGAACGCAGAAAACCAGCACACAGGAAGTGGTGGGTATACAGGGGATTGTAGTCTCTGCAAGAATTATCTTTCATGATGACTAAACCCGCCTACAGTAGAAGCCTTATATCACTACAGATTTAAGATGGACTGACACAGACTAACTGTAAATTAACTTGTTTAAAGGAGAATGATTAACGACTATGGCACATTCACACATTCATACATTACATGGCTCCTAATTGGAGTAATGGACAACAGTACAGGACAACAATATGTTTTGGGAGGGGTTCTTCCAGTCAAGCACCTAGAAAATGTTCCCCTTTAAACAGATATATTGCTATCAAGGCTCATTTCCATTTATCGCTACTGCTGTCTCACTCTTCTTTTCTTCTTCTCCCCGAGGAGCTGATCTTTGTCAGACCATGGTGCCAATTAGAATCAGCACATTTACTTGCACCATTGGCTTAGTTAGCAGCCAGCAGCAGCTATTTCTGGTCTGGCGACAAAGCATGATCCACTGGAGCAACACATCCAGTCCCTAGACAGCTATACCTCATCAACACAGCCCGTGCAAACAAACAAAACATACAAATCGCCAAATTACCCTTTTTTGAAGGGGCAACATAGTGCCCAGTTTGTCTAAATGAGGATTAGGTGTCTTCTTCCAATTTTCCATATTCCACCTCCTTCCAACCGAGGTGGCAGAGCAGGTGATTACGTTAGAGAAGTAATCATATATCTCAACATATCCAAACAGTAAAAACAGATAGGTCCAATCACCCTAAGAATGTGCCTGGGCTACCAATGGTCTTCCATGACTCCTAAGCACACGCAGAGGTTCCAGTGGATCGAATGAGAGAATCCCAGGGAGAAGGGTGCAGCAATGCAGTGCACTCACACGCACACACACACACACACATGCTCACACACCTCTCCCTTCCAGCACTCAATGCTCCATCAGGCGTAAGGTGGAATAAGTGGGACACAGGACAACCAATAATTCTGAGGGAGGGAAAAAACAGAGGGAGGGGGCTAAAGGGAAGTGCAGATAAGAGACAGGCAGGATTTCATGGGAGGGGATTAGAGGGGGCATTTGAGTTGAGCATTGTATTTAGTCGAGCACCGTAGTATGTATTGTTGTCCGAATAAAGCCAGCAAAATGCCACTTTCCTTCAAATGAAATGAACTCCTAGCATTATGTCAAGACAAAGAAGGCAAATAAGAGGCAAATAACAGGCAGCTGCTTGCCTTAAAGGAGAAAGTCATTTCTCTGCAAGCCGATTCTCTGGCTTCATAACAAAGTACAATAAATTATAAAGATATGGAAACCTCACAGAGCCAACAGAGTGATTGGATCTCTTCATGTCTCTGGATTTCTGTGAGTTCAGACACTAGGCAGCAAGAATTCTAAAAACCAAGTATTTTAAAGCTTTAAACCTGAAATATACAATGGTCTAGTCTAGACCATAAATGTCCTGGGACAGCTTCCCAGAGTAAAGCTTTTAAAAACTTGAATAAATTATGTAACCTGTTGACAGAATTTGAAAAGCCACAGATTATATCTCAAAAACCTATAACAATGCTCTAACATCATAGAAATACATTGTACACACCTAGCACCATGCTAGCCATTAAGTCTGCCTGCTAGCAAGCACATTACCCTGGCATTTTAAGTGACTACAACATTTAATGCCTTTATCTTAAAATACCTGGTTAGGCTTATCTAGCCTCTGTCTTCCATTTGATCATCTGTGACTTTCTCACACATAACCTTGCTCCTACAGGATGGAAGAGAATGGGGGAGGGGCTCCCTACAGGACAAGCACACACCCTGCTCAGCTTGTTATTTCAGGACAAATTCCATCAAAGTACTAATGTAGTATTACACAGATGCAACTAAACAGAAAGCGGACAAGCCTTTTTTTCATCCATGAAATGAAAAGCAGCTTCTAGCTGAGAACAAAGGAGGCACGTAATAGATATGATCAAATAAATATACAGTCTGTCAGTTTGTGGTAAGAAAACAACTACATGCTTGTTCAAGGATCAGAGATGTGACCTCCCCAACGTGTGACTGGGATTAGAGTTGTGTTTTTACTGCACCAGAGTGCTACAGTTAGTTAATCTGAACTAATGGACATAATTCAGACATTACCATTCCAGGTCACATCTATTCATTTTATCCATGCAACTAACGGAAAGCTACACAAAGATGATCTACATGCAATATTGTATCTGTGACCACAAATGTAATATAATGATATGGCTTTTAGATATTTTTTGTGATTATTATTCATGCCAATAATCAAATTATCCAAATTGTATAAATCATACTATAAAATTGCTAAAATATTTAAATAAAATATATAAATTATGTATTGTGTTGAGATATTGTTTGGGATTTATCTTCCGTTCCAGTGGATACTGTAGATCACAGAATGAGAAAATGAACATCATGCACCTAAATTGTATTCCCTGTATATCATGTAATTGCAATAAAAGTTTGTATTGGGATACATACAATCACAGACTGATGCTTGACCCATAATGTAAAAGAAACAGGCAACATGCATTAGGCTGCTGCTCAGTTCTTGTTTCACCAGAGAAGGCAGCAGAGCGCAGTTTCCTTCCTGTATTACATGCTGCAATTGACAGGCCCATAACAGTGTCAGTGGTAATTTACATCTGACAATAGGAATGCACTTCAAAAGCAACTGAGTTGTTTGACACAAACAACTATAGTGTCCCAACACATGCCTGGTAGATTATATCTCCTGGGAATACAGCTCATCAGAGAATGCAATATACACATATTTACAAGGACAAGCCAAGTTACATATAATCACACATCTGACAGCATCAGTATATGTTGAATAGTGATAACAGGCCTTCAACAACAGAAGCAAGACTTCAAACAAGGCATTTGACATGATCACCCCTTTCTTAAGTAAGTCATTTAAAGCAAGAAAATGCAACCATTAATCCAGAACACTGATAAGATCATTCTTGTTAGGTTTCCAAACTCCATGAGCAGCGGTGCCTCTTTAACATTGTTGGTTTTAGCCAACAGTGGATTGAAACACCAGGGATAGCAGTAATAGCTCCTGGCTCCTTTTGCTTTATTAGCCTATATCCATTGGCACATCTAGGGCCAGTTTACCGCTGTAGAGATCACACAGCTAGAAAATCAATATAGCATGAAAGCAGCTACAGGGGGGCAGTTTACTGGGGTAGCTCAGGGGGAAAGTTGTGCTTGTAAATACCCCCTTGTTGTAGTAAAGCAACACCGAAATATGTGAACATAAACACTCACCCCCTCCACACACACACACACATGCCTCACCAGAGGAGGTGAGCCACAGTGGGCAAGGGGACAGATGTTCTTGGTGGGAAGACAAAGGGTGAGGCAGAGGCCTAATGACACTATTTTCCAAGCCGCTCACTCTTTTCATCGTCAGTTGAACGTAGGACCAAATCCCCGTGGCAAAGACCGAAGCTAGCAGGTTTCCAGCTTAATGGAACAGCTTGGGTTTTCACTGACACTTGTTGTGCACAAGGCAGGAAGAAAATGGCCTAATCTACAGACACTATAATGAGCAAATCAGTATAAGGTTGTCTCAATGTTGCCTTTATAATGAGTAATGAGTAATAAACAGCTAGTGTTCTAGCAAAGCAGTCCTGCCTGGTCCAATAAAGCTGAAAGGCCGAAAATGAGCAATTATCCAGCCTCTCCCCTTTGTCTCTCAGTGACCAAACTATAAAAAGACACACCAGAGAGTGGACTCAGGAGAAGCACTGGGTTTCCACTGGTTTCCACCAAGAGTGAATGCATTTCTCCACTGTGTATCACAGCAGTGGGCGTCCAACCACAAGAACAAATATTTGTTACGCGATGCCAAACGTTCTCTTGAACACACACAGGGCTTTGTCCTAGAAAGTGGGACTGAACAATGATTCCTTAGCTCTCCATGAACTCTTAGCAAAGCTCAAATGACGAATCTGGAGAAAATAAACGACATCAGCTAAATACAAAGAAACAGAAACGTGGACTGATTATGTTTTGGAATGAGTGACTAGTGCTCCTCAAGGATTACACTGTCATAAAAGGATGTGAAATAAAGTGACCTCTCAGCCCCTGGCCAAAGCAATGACTTTACATTGAATTGTGTAAAATTCTCAACCACTTCTATCTTTGCATGTGGCTCTCACGTTTAACAAGGTTCAAAAGACAATATGCAAACAAAATAAATCTTCATTAATTATTGCACATTAAACTTTGACTTTTCACTTACTAGCATACATCATACAATATTATATTTGATATATTGTATTGTTATACAGTATTATCTATTGTGTAACTAACCCTGCATTCACACTACCAAATATTTTGTAGCTCACTTGTGCCTGCCCTGTCACTTAAAGGGGAACTTTGTGTACTGTCTTGCTACATGCATGTACTCAACAAACTACATACATTTTAGATAAGATACACATGTAGCTAATATAGTGCTATACTGTAGCCCCATGTTCTTACTTGCTAGTTTTACTGCTACACTTTGAACACAGGCAATAGGCTAATAGGCTAATTTCAGTAAAGTTAGTGAAAGCTAGGTAAGCCTATAATCAGAAAACCACCCTTTATACAAATCAAGCTCTTTAAATAAATTCTGTGGAGATAATACAACTTGCAATTATTGTACTATTACATTACGTATATTCTATATAATCAAAGATATTTTTTTCCATTGTCAGTCAGTGAATGGTGCTAATTTAAGTTTTGCGTTCATGGTGCTTTCTATAACCCTCACTAGATTATTACAGCAATACAGCCTCTGCCTTTCATTTTTAAAATAATGTTCTAGTAAATGAACAAGTGTACAGTTTCTCCTCCACCTGTAGCTGGCTGCCGCTAGCAGAGGTAACGTACAGTAAAGGCTTACTGCGTCCTGGCTGTCCTGGAAGGGTTAGACTCTTTTTGTGGTCCATGATCTTTGGGAGGATAGCGTATAGGGGATGTTTCTCTTTTCTATGTGAAATGTGGGTCTGTGCAGCCACCGGATACGGCCATACTGTATTTTGTGGCAGTATAAAGATGACTTGACAATTGTCGCTATGATGCTATTCTAAATAAGGACCCAAATATGAATGAATGAAAGTAGTGGGTAAACTCCAATTACCACATGGATCAACTCAACTGCTTAAATGCCAGTTATATTTATAAATATACCTTAAATTTCTGTATGTCTGATGCAAAACACACATACAAAGGTAAACCTTCTTACTCTATGGTTGTTTGAAGCAGCGTTTGGCCTTGTGCTGCTACATGTGAGAACTCCTCCTTGCATTCCATGCAGATATTAATAGCAATCACACCCCAGCTGGTCTGAAATTGTAGAAAGTGTTTGGAGAGAACTACTGTTCAACACATGTATAACTGTATGGTTACCACAATCTGTCGGTGAAAAGTGTTGTTCTGACAGTAGTCAAAGCTGTCAGCTCATTGGGTTAGATGTTCTCTCACAATGGTGAGAGCAACAGGAAAGGGCTGCATGTCCGTTGTGAGTCACATTAACTGGAAGTATGGTCGACTCATTTAAAAACCAAAACTACAATGCAATGTGTGGTATGCTATACAGTCACAGTATAGCTGTTTAAAATTAACTTTCAAAGTAGTTTACATGTTCTATTCACCACTGTTATCAATTGATAACACCTACCCCTTAGGTACTTTGAAAAAGTAGGCAGCACAAAACATTCGTCACGCAAACAAATATAATTGCCTTGATATTTATTCATGGTCACCATTGTCCATTAGGTTTATATGGCCACGTCTGTCATTCTGTGTCCACTTACAGCACTGGTCATCTTCATATGCAGCAGCACCTGCAGATAGTCTTCAAGCGGGCTCAGTGTAGGCTCGACACTGTCAACGGGTTCAGTGCGAACGCTGTCCAGGAAAACAAAAAACTCACTTCGCCTGCGCAACATGGCTTCAAATCTCATGCAGATAGTCTCATGCAATAGTAGCAGTGGAGGAAGTTAATCCATTTTAGAAGGCAGAGGGACAATGGCTGAACAACTCTTGATCAGTGTCCATGGAGCTATTCCATATGGTAAATGTCATCCAAGAATAAATCAAGCTCATAACCTAATTCACCTAATTCCAAGGACTCAGATGATACGATCAATCTAAACAGAATAAACACAGAGGGAACCAGAACACGGCCGTGAGTGTCAGAGACTCGGCAGGAGCTCATGGTTCAGTCTAAAGGTGTAATTAATCTGATTACTGCACCCTCCCAGTAACAAGACCTGCCACCCAATAAGAGCACGTCCTCCTTGGGATTACTCTACACACACATTATCCATTGTTCATGCCGAGCTATTTTTGTTTCATGCTAGGCTCAACATAAGATAAAGCTCTTTATTTATTATGTAACACATTTCTTAAAGTACAGAAAACTTTGTACCTCTTGTGGGGAATTTAAGCAGTCTTTAAACCAATCATGTTTGAATGGAAATCAATGTTTTGATTGAAGCTTTGATATTCAAATTAGACCGCTCCACTAGGGCTTCACGATTAATCTTAATAAAATCGATTCATACCACTATGCGATCTCATTTCCACATGAGAGCGATTCTGCCGTATTGTTCAGCTCCAACGAAACAAGCACTTCTACTTTCTCCCTCAACAAATGACAATGTGGCGTAACACCACATGATGCAGAGCAGCAGGAAGTCAAATTAATTAATAATAATAATAATAATACATTTTATTTGGGACGTCTTTCAAAAAACTCAAGGACATCTTACATTGCAAATACACAGATATAAGGTAGTTGGCTGATATAACCATACTAAAGTAATACACACTATCTGAGAAATATATACAAAATAAACAAAATAAAATAAAACAATCTGGTGAGAGTGGAGCAAAGGGTCAGACTTGAAGAGGTGGGTTTTGAGGAGCTTATCAAAGGTTCACCAAGGTGACCGTGGTGGCATGTCGAACATGGAGTGGAAGTGTGTTCCAGAGTCTGGGGGCAGAGCCCCCATGGAGGAGAGGTGGAACGGGGGGGTGATGAGAAGTCCTGTAGAGGAGGGGCGAAGAGATCGGGAGGGGGTATATGGCAGGAGAAGGTCAGAGAGGTAGGAGGGAGCCAGATTGTGGCGGGTCTTGTATGTTAAGAGGGGAATCTTGAAGTTTATACGAAACTTTACAGGAAGCCAATGTAGCTGAATCCGAATAGGAGTGATGTGATCTGTGGCAGCAGAGTTCTGTACTAATTAGAGTCAATTGATGAGTTTGGTTGGGATGCCAGAGAGAAGAGAGTTGCAGTAATCTAGACGTGAAGTGACAAGGACTTTGAGATGAGGGTTTCGGCGCTCGAGTATGAGAGTGAGGGACGTAGTAGATATGTTGTGGAGGTGGAAGTAGTAAGGACTACGCCGTCTTTTTGCAGCTTGATCAGTTGGGTTACGTTTTGTTTTAAAGGCAGAGCAACTGTTCAGGTGCCGTTTCCATCCCGTCTTTTGAAATGAGAGACGAATATAAACAGGCACTGAATATATCATTTCGCTTCTGTTGAATCTTGCTATGATTTTTTATGATATGATCCTTTCAGCACCAAACTGTAGTTTAGACGAGGGAGGTGTCTATTTATTGCAAATCTATTTATTCGATACATTAATTTGTATCGCCAAAACAGTACATGTAATGTCGCCTCTACACTGCACCTAGCCTATTTCTAGCACATACCTCTACACATGCAGCACTGGCCTCTCAAAGACAGCGGCACAAATGTCCCCAATGCACTCCCACCTTGTTAAAACCAGAGGTTTCCATGGTATACACAATAATAAATATCCAATATTATTAATGCCACATCGCACATGTTTTTGAGACCCCCCCAATAATGATTTGATTCTGAGCATACATTTATGGTAACTACTCCTTTGAGAAATAAGCAATAGGCTACAAAAAGCTGCCAGAACTTGTTATATGATTAGCCTATTACAAGTAAGACAATAATGTTTTTATGTTCAGTGTCAGATTAATGAAGCTGCTGCATTTGTTACAAGCAGGAGCATTCCCTTTCTGTTGTCAAAAATTGTTGTCCAGGTCTACCAGGAGCCATCATGTTTTGTTTCCTTCTGTGTCATGTAAGTGAGTGCAATAAACATTTATATTGGGGGGGATTGTAAAAATTGTGATCTAAAAACTAAGCAAGATAATAATTGTATCCACTACCATTTTCTGGGAGATGTGGAAGATGTAGAATGTGTAAAATGCTTCTGACCTTCAGTGCTCTCTCATGCCACCAATTATATCCAATCAAATTATGTTACATATATAGGTTACTTTATTTTAAATGAAGGCCTTTTTAAGTATGCACTTTACACAGATTAAGTAGACAGATTAAATGAGTTTCAATAACATAACACAAATAAACACAAATGCTCATCATATTAAATGTTAGATGTTGATGTTAAAGCACTTGACTAGACATATTGGATTAACCTAGAGCAGATATTGCCCTTTCTTTGATTGCTACATGTAATGGAAAACTCCCACCGGGTCCAGGTTAAGAGTCACTGTGATACCAGCAGGGGGATGCAATTATAGGATTTATTCAGTGTTGAGCAATTCTCTGAGATTATTAGGAAACATCCTCAGATGAAAGATAATGTATGACAAAATGGTTAGTTGTTTGGAGTATAGGTTTCATCACAGACAACATCCTATTACCAGTAAGTATCTACTCTATATGTTAATATAAACGTGTGGACCAGGCATGTCAGGTTAAGTGTTGCTGGCAAGGACAGGCTGTTAAGTAGGTCAATATCACAGATGGTGTGCATTTAAAGAACCTCAATACCACAGAGCCACTTATGAGCTACATGAGCTAGCTAGCCTACAGACAAATCTGCCATGTAGAGATGCCCCTGATTAAGACTTATATATACTTTTAAAGTCCACTATTCAGAAGATACAGACCACTATAGAATGATGCAATGACATAGCGACATTGGTGATCATGGTAATGCAAAACATTTTCCTCCTCTGATCCTACAGAAATTAACCATCACAACTTCCTGCTTCTGACATAATTCCTTATTTTCAAGCTTGCACTACTTGTTGGTTGTATTGTACACAAACAAATTAACAATTTGTACGGCTCGAGGTGGTGAGGACACAAGTGCACAACAAAAGGCAGAACTTAAATATAAAAAAAGGTTGAATAAATAAACAAGCACTGGAACGAGCACTGACATGAAACAATCACTGACAAAGCCTGGGGAAAAGACAAGGGCTTACATACACAGGTAAACAAGACAGGAGAGACAGACCATTGGTTAACAACAACATGGGGCAGGGGACATATGAGACATGATTAGATCACAGGTGGAACAAATAAGGAAACGCAGGGCATATGACAGTGAACAGCTGGAAACAAGGCAAACACTCACTATGACAATTTGACAAGACAGGGACCACAGGACATACAGACTGTGACACAACTAGTCTATATTGATTCTAAGTGAATTATGGTTAGATTTTCTTAGACAAACCAATCAGGGAAAAGAGGCCACGATTAGTCAGAAATATAGAGCAGATATGCAGCATCTAGAGCAGTTCAATGTCTGACATTTCTAACAAACAAAACCTATACAAAATGTATAGGTCTAAAATCCTACAGCACCTCTAATAATCTGGATTTGATTGAGATTTGAGATGACTAAATTCCTAAAAACCATCTAGGCTTTTCTGATTGTCACAGTGTTTTGTGTGGCCAATTAAGAGGAATAACACTAATCCCTGTGAAAATGTGGAACTTAACGATAGAACTGTGGAACTGGGAAACTGTTACCTTATTGCCAGATAGATGAGAAATGAGTGAAAAAAACAGGAACACCTCAGTACACTAGGGTTCAACTGATGGACCACAATAGTTGGATTAATGAATAGACTTCTCCAATTTAAACTTCACTGTTTAAAGTTAAAGGAATAGTTTGACATTAGATTTGATAGTGCAATATTGTGGGCCATAGTCTGAGACATTAGTTTTAATACTTATGCAGTTTAAAGTAATTTGTCATTCTGGAGACTGCTTGCTACCTTTGAACTGCATTGCAAAGGCAAGGGTTTGTCTTCCTCTTTACAGAGCCAGTGCTATGTAGAAGTACAGTACTGGATCATCTTATCAGCACGCACAAAGAATAGTAAACTTTAAACTTTTGACGAAATGTGTATAATATACCTATTAATATTTATTATTATGTATTATGTCCTGCTGTAGCTACACATGATGTTCCCAATACAGTAATATGAGCTACCATCAAACCAAATAGGCAAAATCTTTGTTTTGCTTTTGCCATTAGGATGCTATAGCAATAATGATGTGAAATCAGTATTAATGTGTCACTTTATCTAATGTGTCCTTGTTTGCAATGAAATCTGTGCACTATATTTCAGTCATATATAATAAACTCCAGGCTATAACCTCACCTCACTTTGGTATGTTCTCATAGAGGCCCAACTGTTTGTATCACCTCATACAATATTACTGCTGCCACCAACAAAAGCTTGACGTCACTGTCATCACACTTGCATACACTTTCTGCGCAAATGTATCTGAAAGCAATAGTTGAGTGGGGTTAAGCTATAGTTTGTTAGCCATTGCCGAATATTTACTGTATAATAATTGCCAACTGCTTCAAAAGCCAAGGCACGTGGCAAACTGTAAGATTGTTAAGCCACTGTGAATTATAGTAGTTTACTAAGGGCACGCAACGAATAATATGCATGAGGGTACCTACAGTATATCTCTTCTACAGTATGTTTTGTTCTGTTGTAGGCTATTATTTTAATTTTAATTTACACACTCTAAAGGAACCACATCATTCCTTTCATAAAAATCATATGGGGTAAAAGAAAACATGGGGTACAGTTAAATAATGAGTCCACAGGTTCTCACTGACTGGAGACGGTCAAAGGTCCATGAACCCCTTGACTCAAGACACACTGGAAGAAGGAAACAAACTAGCTCAGGTTTCAGTCCAGCAGGGGTCCTAAATGTCAAGACTGCAGCAGGGGTGAAAGCTATCTTGGTGAGCGGTTGTGTAGAGGAGGGTCTTGGGTCAAGGTAAAAATGCAAAGCGGAAACCTGTGGGAGGCTGGGAGCCTTGGGCTTCATGCAGGGCCTTCATATCTTAAATTAACCTTGCATGAGATCAGCCACATTTTCACCATTGTGATGTTCTGGCTGCCTTAGCACAGATAGCCTAACTAAATATGGGGTTTTGATTGTACCTGCATGTGGCCCTGTGGCTCAGATCTGCTTTTCTGGAACTTTTCTAAAGTTCATGCCTGATAAAAATCAATCATCATTACATTTCATTAGTATCTTGGTACCCTGAGAGAATAAATGGTTTATGACTGTATATTAACTGAAGCAATTCATTTTTTTCTGCTCTTCCTATAGAACAATCAAAAAGAGTCACCCATAGGACCCCAAAAATACATGAATGAAATCAATGACAATCACCATTGACTGATAATAAAGTAACTCACCTTGAGCTGCTGCTCTTTGAGTAAAGTCTCAGCTTTGTCCATGACTCACTAATATGGTGTGGTAAGAATAATAGGCTTTTTGCATATTGGACATAAAAACTTAATGGTCTCAGTTCTTTATCTGTGTACTTAGTTCTGTATCTGTGAAACTTTATAACAACTAAAATCCCTCTTGACAGAAGTGAAACATCAAGTGTTACGTTAAAGAATTAACCAAATATTCCCACAATTATAATAGGACACACCTCTGCTTTATTTCCTTGTTTAGCTGCAGAGTAGGCTATTGTATATTGTATGCTAATGATGAACTATGCTGTATGCTAACTGCGTAAATATTGTGTGCTTATGATGTAGCCTAAGTCTGACATATTTTGCAAAATAAGGTTAGCCAGATTTGAATAGTGTGATAAAGGTCACCCAAATGCCACCACAATTTTTGCAGCTGCTAAGATAATGCTTCATTGTGTAATAACTGTTTTCTTTCTACTTATGGTTATGATATAGATCTTTTTCATGTTTGTGAACCTAGTTCTACTGAGACACAATACGATGTTTCGTCACATTTAACAAAAAGTAACTAATCTGCATGCAGAGGACAGACAAAATGCTGGGCACAGTGGCACACCATATCCACAATCAAAAAGAACTGTTTCCAAGCTTATGGTGTGGAGAAAGCATTAAATTAATGGTAATGATCTAGCAGTTTTGATTCACTTTCAACTTTCTGCAATATCGTTAGCCTTTTCATTGATTTGGTCACGAAGTAGACAATCATTGAACAAGTACACAGTTAGATACTGTGACTTCACTTCCTGCAATGTTTTTTTCATTTCCTCTTCTTAGCAAAGAACCTCAGAGCCTGCCTTTGCAAAGAACAATGCAGTGTTCATAAACCTCACCTCTGTATGTGAAACACAATTGTTCTTCTCAGTTCATGTTTTACTGTATTTAACCAAAAATAGTTGAGTCACATACTACTCTTGAATCAGATTATGTTATGAAAAACATAGGCCTAGTATACAAGGTATCAGATAGCGGGCTAGTAGTCTAATCTCTGTATCAATCATGCATATTTAGTTAGGTGCAAATATGCTTTTCGTTTTCAGCAGCAGTTGAAATTTAGCCACGTGTAGTCTCCAGATCGAGTGTGCCGGGCTTCCATTCAGCCCACCATTGAAAAACAGTTTGAGCATCTGATTGCAGCAATACACTTTTCTCTGAAAAAGTTCAGTCTGTGAAGTTTGCACACACTTTTTGGAGACACAGCACACATGAGTAGGCATACCTTTGAAGTACCACCTAACAAAAGTATCGGTGTACTATTACCTATCAGTTACACTCCCAAATGCTGTAACTGTTTGTGTTGTTTATTTAAAAATTCAGAGCCGGGTATCTCATTCTTGTTTGAAGGAGATCCACAGTAGCATAATACTATTATTTTGAGTGAATTAGTTTGGTTCCAACCACATTTTAAGCAAAATATAAAAACAAACTTGCATTCAAAAAAAAGTTAACTTATTCCATTATGCCCTTGCTGAAATTTAATACAGGGTATGATTTACAACATTGCACACATGCAATCAAGCCAAGAAAGAGTTTGGTTCTCCTCTTTCATTTGTTAGCAGATAGCAATTGAACAACTACTAACAGTTCATGATGAAACAAATAGAAACAAACCAGACAAGAGAAATTCCATTGGTCTTACCTACTTATCATATCGTATAAATAGCTTAAAGCAGTCCTATAATTATCATCCTATAGAGTTGATGTATGTCACAGACCTGAACAGGTTTAATACGTTTGAATGCCATGACTAACAGTGGATGACATCTGGATATGCTGTTTTAAATGGCCCTCAAATTTTAAACCGTGCTGGAAGATGTGACATCAGAGATTTATCTGTAATAGTCAGGTGGATTGTATGTGTTTACCACTGCTCATGACACTATTTGTCTGAAGCAAACTGAGTAACAAAAAGAAGTGTAAAGTAAATGTGATATTTGCTACCAGGTTGCCTACTGTAGGTCCAGTGATAGGCTACCCATAATGTGATACTGAACACTGAGAAATCAACTCACATAGCCTACTCAAGAAGAGAGACATTGACTTATCCTCATTTTCATGCAATCTACTCAAAATGAACAATATTAACACAAACATAAATCAAATATACCTAATGGTCAACATTAAGATCTGTCTTATTATTTGATATAGCCTATACAATTGTATTCTCTCTGGATACTTCATACCTCTGCTTGCTGTTTCACAATAATAATCACATTTGAGTATTTTCATTCTTGTCGTCAGTACTAAAAATAGCAATTTATACTGGCAATAAAGGTAGGCCTAGCTAGGCTACAGTATAGCCTACTTACAACAACATACCTACAACATCAGAGGAGTAATATTGACTACTTGATTACTAGATTAGTATGCACCCAGGCGTTATAAAGTATATAGCCTGCAGTAGCGTGAAATGTACGAACCTGAGCTATAGCCTAACTGAGGGGGGGGGGGGGGGAGGGGGGGGTTTAAACAGGGTT
>JAODUG010015342.1:10665-23450 GCA_027564795.1 Aphredoderus sayanus | reverse complement strand
TCTCTTTTTTTTTTGAAATAATGTTTACTAGCAAAACGAGTTTAGCCAAAGCTAGCCAGTGAAGTGGGGGCTGGAGTTCTTGTCTTATTCCATTTATTTGTAGGGGGGGGGGTCTTGCCCTCTTTTCCTCTGCTCTTTTTTATTTTTGTTTGAAATGTACCAGCGTGGCCTTTGGTAGCACATTCTAAATCGCAGTAATGAATTCCCTGTGTCGGCTGGCCCCTGCTGCTGTCAGGGCGCTCCACCGTATGGGCTGTATGGGCCCTTGTTATCATCTCATTAGCTTCACCTCTAGTCTATTGGAAGCAGTGTGGGGCCAGTAGCTAGCCAGCCATAGCCCCAGATGAGTAAGGCAGGCAGTTAAAGGGCCCTGATAGATGCCATTGTTTTTATGTCACCATGTGCGGGGAAAGGTCATTTATTGCCCATTGCCTCTGTTGGCACAGTGGCTGTTGGGTGGGGTTTACTGGCCAATTAGTCTGCCCTCAGAGGGACTAGAGGTATGGAGTGAGTCTGATAAAACAGACTCAATAATTTGTGTGTTGGCTACATGCTAATTATATGCTTAAATGCTAAATGCTTTACTTTAATCTATTTCATCTCTGCAAATGAGATCCATTATGATTTTTCCACATTGCTTTTGTTTTTCAGTGATTGAGGTAATCCAATAATAATTGAGCCTACTCCCAATTCATGAAACCAGTTGCAGTTGTGACTGGGATTAGAATCTGGCATCTAGGTGCAACATTCCCGTTAAAATTCCAGTAATGACGGCAGAAAGCTTATCGCATGATGTTTTGGTTTTGAAATAAACACTATCTACCTACAGTATGTCTGGAATGTTAATGGGAAGTATTGGATTGTGTACTGTATTTGACAACCACCTTTAAAGATGTGAGGAGTTTGACATCTCATGGATTAGGACTTTGTGCATAGAGATTTGTTTCTGACCTTAATTGACAGGTTTCCACTGACATATGCGGTTTCTGCCTGTAGTCTGATGTTTCCTTCCTTACGATGTCCCTTAACAGATGTACTATAGCCTTTGCGTGAGCTAGAAATAGATCCGAAAGATTCTTTATCCCTCTTCCTTGTTTGTTCCTCTCAATTCCCTAGATCCCCGTGTCACTTTTCACATTGAAGACTCCTGACTACTACTAGAGCAAACAGAGTCATAGGAAACACAAGCCATGTGTAGTGACTGCTATATTTAGAGAACTTCCTTTTAGGAGTTTTGAAGGACGAAAATAAAAGTCAACATCAGTGTTTGTTTTCATCTGCAGAGTAGTGCCAAAAGACATCTGCAAATTAGGGCAGTTGAAGCCTTTACACTGTATGCAAATACAAGATATTTATAATTCTCTTTGCTCTCTCTCTCAACCCCGCCTCCCCCTCTCCCCCCACCACCATCTCAACCCGTGTGTGTGTGTGTGTGTGTGTGTTCTCGCCCGTGGCAACGACCCATCTGGTTAGAGCTGGTTGTCGGGCCGCCGTTGCAGACTCTCCTCGGCATCTGCCGGATTGCGCGCGTGGCGCCCCCCGCCCCCACCGGCGCCATGACGATGAAGGGCCTATCCGGCAGCCGCAGCCTCCACCACGCGGTGGCCCGCGACCCCTCGTACGACTCCATGACCCTGGGCCACGCCGACCGCCGGCCCTTCCTCCTCGACCCGGGGGACGCCCACCCGGCGGACCACCCGTACTACGCCCAGCGGGGCTCCTTCCAGTCGGAGTGCGGCCCCTACGCCGAGCTGGCCAGCTGCACCTTCCCCCGCCGGCACTACAGCTCGCACCACCAGCTGAAGGGCGAGTGCACCGCCCTGGTGCCGTACACCGGCGGGCCCGCGGGGGGCGCCCTCCTGCTGGAGCAGCAGGCCACGGTGGGGGCGCGGCGCGACGGCTACCACACGCTGCAGTACAAGCGTGCCGCCGCCGCCGCCGAGCACCAGCGCAGCGACAGCCCCGGGCGCATCCGCCACCTGGTGCACTCGGTGCAGAAGCTCTTCACCAAGTCCCAGTCGCTGGAGGGGGCCGGGGCGGGGGCCGGGGGCCCCGGGAGGGCCAACGGCGGGGGCAAGGCCGGCCCGGACGACCTGCCCCCCTGCGCCGGCACGCTGAAGCACGCGGCCAAGCGGGGAAGCAAGAGCAAGGACCGCGCCACGTCGGAGCCCAAGATGCGCGCCGCCATCTCGGGCTACTGGAGCTCCGACGACACGCTGGACCGCCAGCTGTGCCCGTACCGCGGCGGCCCCGCCCCCTGCCCGCCCTCGGGGGTCATGACCATGGGCCGCCACCCGGAGAAGTCCCAGTCGCAGTACTTCCTGGAGTCCTACAACACCGTCAGCGCCCGCTCGCTCAAGACGTCGCACAGCAACGCCGACGTCAAGTGCTCCACCTGCGCCGGCGGGGGCGGGGCCGGGGCCCGGGGGGCGGGGCTGGCGCTGGCAGGGGGGCTGGATGGACAGCTGCAGATGAAGAAGAGCTCGTGGTCGTCCACCCTGACGGTCAGCAGGGCCAGGGAGGTCTACCAGAAGGCCTCGGTCAACCTGGATAAGGCCCTGATGAAAGCAGAGCAGGGGCGGACCTGCCACTTCCTACAGGTGCTGTACTGTTAGTAGGATCTGTAAATAACTGGATTGTTAATATGACTGATTTGTTAATAGGACTGCTACCGCTATAAGATTGTTAACCCTTGTGATGTCCTCCGGGTCAGAATGACTCAAATCACTAGCTCTTTGTGGCAGATAGAGGGCGCTAAACCTAATTGTACAGCTTACACAGACACATGATGTGCACTGCTGGCACAAGAATGTGTGAGTTTGAAACCTGAGGACAACAGGAGGGTTAAAAGTCACAAAACAAACAAATACATAAAGAAATTATTACTAAATAATTAAATACACACAGCAAAGCCAATTAAAAAACACACAAAATCATACACAATCACAAATAAGATATTTTTAAGGACATCACGAGCGTTAATATGTTAATGTCCACCAGGCCACTGTCACAGTGAACAATGTAAAAAAATGGTTGTTCACATTTGTGGCTTTTATTAACTATAATATATAAAACAAAGCATTTATTGTAGCTCTTGACCAATGTCTCTATTTACACACACATACACACACACACACACACACATTTACACGGTATACTGTATATGCAGCCGTTTAAGACCGCTGCAGCAATTTTTACTATTTCTACATTTTTATTTTTTACTTAAATGTAATACATGTATTTTTCTATTTATATTAGTATAATCTTTCTATTTTAAACAATGTGCAGTGGTCTCTTAATTTCCTGTGTATGTATTTGTATATAATTGTGTGTGTATATGTATGTGTGTATATGTATATATGTGTGTGTGTGTGTGTGTATGTGTGTGCGTATATATATATATATATATATATATATATATATGTGTGTGTGTGTGTGTGTATACTGAGATACTATGGACTATAGTTTTCAGAAACTCCTCCAAGATAATCTGTTTTTAAAGAGCAGAGCAGATGGAGGCTTGCTTATACAGCACCGCCCTTTTGCAGATATTGAGGCTCTGTATATGTATGTGTGTGTGTGTGTGTGCGCGCGAGTGCACATGCTGCTCTGAGATCAGAGAAAGTCAGGGAAGTACAGGCCAAATTTGAGAAGAAAAGCCTACACTTCCACCCCACAACCTCAACACACACCCTTGCTCCCACTCCTCCTGTTCGGGTGAAGATAAAAGCAGAGAAAGTGATTTGACTTTTAAATACATTCTCTCACATCAGGGTTTGAGCCCCGCACTTTATAAAGGAGCGGAGAGAGACTGGGGAAAAAATGGGGAACAGCCAAAGCCAATATGGCCGAAAGCGCTGGAGCTGAATTAGAAAAAGAAGCAAGAGAAACTTTGCGCATGGACAGCCAGGACAGTTGAAGGAACGATGCTGCCCCTGCTGTATGGCAACATTTCTTCCAAGCCAGAAGCAGTCGTTGAAAGGAAAGAAAATAAATGGGTTTGAGGAAGAAAAGGCTGGGGTTGGCAGGGGGAAGTGGTGTTCAAGGATAAAACGATCTGACAAGTTTGTCAGCAGACACGTGTTGCATCCTAAAAACAGGAACTGGACACTTCCGTCGTTAGACACTGTATTCCATGCCTTATTGTTTGTTTACCAACATGCACACACATGCGCTCACATATACACACACATGCACACGCAGTGAGTGTGCGATGAATCCTATTATGAATCTTATTATGCACCGCAGTGGTCAAAGGTGTGTTGTGCATCGTTAATGTGTACCGCTAGCATATCTGGGTTAGCTTGCGGACACTCTCATCTGTACCCAGATGTTAACACTGTCTTTGTCTGTCTGCCCCTGACGTCAGAGGCCAGCACTGTTTCCTAGCTACAGGTCTGTCGAGAATGAGTCTGGAGCACTTTGTCATTCAGATTTCTCTCTCTCTACCTCTCTGTCTTTTTCTCCTCACTCTGTGTGCCCTGTTACTTTCACTTCAACATTAGCGCCCTAAAAGCCACTCGCGTTGGGGCTACATTGGTTCGGGCCGAACAAAACCTGCTTTGTTTTGCTCTCTCTCCACTCGCTCTCAGCGGCCCGAGAGATAGTTCCCCCACCTTTTTTTTAAAGTCCATTAGCAAGCTTAAAAAAGTTTGCAAACCACACAGGGTACGAGCTAGAGCAACATTTTTGACAAAACTATCAAGTTTCTGCGTTTTTAGATATGCTAAATGCGTCGCGGGACAAGCCAGTGGAGGTCTTTGGCACTCAAACCCTTACGGTATGAAGGCAGCAGTTATAATGTGTTCTTTTACAAGTATAATTTCCAACCAGGTCTTTATTGCAGATGAAGGTACACTGTAAAAAGAATTGTATTTAACTGAAAATTACATTGTTGCCTTAACTGTTTACCGGAAACAAAATCCAATGTTTTTTCCCAACTCCAATTGAGGATTGATCTTAACCCTCCAGCTGTCCTATGGACATTCGTCAGTAGTGGACGGCCAACCATAACACGTACATATGAAAGTCCACGGTTGGCTCCCTCTGCTGGTAGTCTGCTGAAATGCCTTAGAACAGCGGGAGGGTTAAATACAACTTTTTATTTCAGCAGTTTTAAAGGTTATTGGGACAAACCGCTTGAACAAGTCAGAAATGTGACATCTGTCAAGCAACTGATGTCGGTCTGTACAGGTTCCCCAGGATGAGTGGAGCGGTGGCTTCTCTCCACTGGGCAAGGACGATGAGATCCCGTGCCGAAGGATGCGCAGCGGTAGCTACATCAAGGCCATGGCGGAGGAGGACAGCGGGGACTCAGACTGCAGCCCCAAACCCTCGCCTAAGGTCCAGGCGCGACGAGCCAGCTACCTGAAAGCCACCCAGCCGTCCCTCACAGAGATGACAACTCTTAAGTGAGCCAATAGCAACAGCTGTGTCCTTGTTCATAGCCACGCCTTTGAATGAATGTTAGCGTATAGTTCCGCTTTAGCTAATGTTGACAATCTTGTAATAAGCCTGTTTCAGCCTACTTTAGAATGTAGGGTTTAAAGTGTCACTCCCAGAACAAGACAATTCTGTATCTCTTTAACACAGGCTGTGCTAAAGACGTCTTCACTTAAAAGCACTTAAAAGGAGGGGTAGGGAACATTGTGAAGCAAAGAGCTCTGTATGGTGAGGAGGAGAGATGAGTGCAAGCCATTACATAGTCTGGGCATATTCTCTCTGAGTTATAAACCGAAACATTTTTGTAATGCTACTTTCAGCAACAAGGGCAAATCCAGCCACAAATCAAAGGGTGTAGCTTTATTAACAGATGGAGGCAGCCAGTGGAGGTGCAACCTGTTTGCATGCAAGTCCTAGCCCTCAGTGGCCCCATTTTAATTACCTGTTCAACCCAGATTTATACTGGTATCACTACTCTTGGCTAGTGTATCTCTACGATTGAACCAACAAACCAAACTCACCCACTGTGTAATTGCAACTGCAGACCTGGAGAGCGAAAACAAATATATTTTTCAGATATAGGTCCCGCAGGCTTGTCAACAACAATTGACAGCCCCTTATCTCATACCAACATGCAATGTGTTCTTCTTAGGACAGCCAAGTCATGCTTAAGTCATGTTAAATATTGTTTTTCTTTTTCTTTATTGCTTTACACAGCAATTTGTGTATAAAATATTGAACCACTCCCTACACACCTTGTACTGTATATGTACTTGTATTCAGGTTAACACAGCATATACTGTATTATACAGTAGTCTTCCTACATGCCAGTGTAAAAGCTCAAACATTAAATTATACAATACCTTTCTAGACACTTTCATTCAAAGTATAATTTGAAAACCGTGGTACACCTTGTTACTCTCTCTTATAAACCACACATGCACATACTGTACAATCACAAATCAAGGCAATTTAGCTACAAATGTTTTATTTTACACTACAGAAATTAGAATGATGGACTGCATAAACAGGGTTACAAACCCCATAATATTTTGTCATTATTACTGATTGTATGCGCACACACAAAAACACACACTTGTTTTTACACACAAGTGCAAGTGGCACAGCTTGGGTCCGCTAATGGTTTGAATAGCTTCCTCATTTCATGGAGCCCAGTGGGAAAAAACAGTATGACAGAATAAGGCCCAATGGAGCACAATTTGTGACATTTGTGTTCTTGCTTGAAGTATTGCTCCTGACACGTCTGTTTACTCTCATCTAATGGAAACTTATTAAAAAACAACACAAAAAAAAACAGATAAAGCTTGCCTTGAAATGGTGAAGGATTACTCCTACAGAGGAAACAGACTAAACACACCCAGGGGAAAATGACAGCTGTACTTTTGTATTTTTTATTTGCCGACAACAACTACATTTTCTGCCAGCTCATTTATTCGTGGCCCAGATTTGACCGTGTTTATGATTTTCATTCTCGCTGAACAGATGGCTTTGATAATTTGGTAATCACTTTTCTACTCGTATCCCTTCATTTTGTCTCATTTTGAGAGCACAACAAAAAAGTAGAGAAAGAAACAAAGAAATGAAGAAAAGAGAAGAGATTCGTCACATAGACTGCTGTTTTTTACTTTGCAACAGGTCATTTTTTTGTGTGAATTTTTCAATTCATTCATAGATCCACGGTTGTCATTATATGCCTTTAAATGCTGCCTTTTAAAGCCTTTTGCGATGGTTCGTGATTAAGGGCTGCATCACTCACCTGGACTTGACAACTTTACAAGACGGGCAAGACAAATTAAGGAAGGATTATCTCTAGATAGCAGAAAGAGCCCTCGCCTCATAACTCAGTTGCATGACATGCAGCCTCAGGCAAGGCATGCTGCCTGGCAGGCCCAGGAACATGTGTTTTTTTTTTTATGGTACTCCTTCCATAGACAAGACACCCAGGGGCGAGCTGACCTCCTGGCTGGGTCGACCATTCAGGCTGCAACAATGAACAGTGTTCCCTCTGACTATAATCAAGCTCGCTGGGAACCAAAGCTGAGAGGCCCCCAGATGGGAAGATGGATGAATGCAATAACATAGACAAGATTTAGATAGATAGATAGCATTTGTGCTGTGTCTAACCCAAATGGTTGCGGATATACTATACTGTATATACAGTATACTGTAGTGTGTGAGTGTGTTTGTGTGTGTGTGTTTGTGTGTGTCGATATACTATATACAGTATAATGTATATATACTGTAAGCAGACATTTTGTATAGTATCTTGATCGTGACACCTGCAGTAAATACGTGGTTGGATCACTTCAAACCCAAACAGTGAAGGGACAATAGGTAGGCTTATATGGCTGCTTATACTGTATAGTTCTGCCTGTCCTCTTTGGTGGTGGACCAACCACTGCTAATAACCTTTCACTACCTATGTGCCATTTTTGCCACAATCTTTCCACAAATGTCACACCTCAGAAACCTTTCACGAACAGGCAGCAGGCACAGTATAATCATTATTCTACTACCTCAATCAGCCATAAATTGCAGTGAAACGAACATTAACATGAAGAAGTGCTATGCAGGCCTTTGGTAGATCATTTAGGAAAATGTGTTCTTTTTGAGATTCACTAGAACCCCATACATCCAAAAAGTTTTACATTGCGACCAGGTACAGTTCTGGTGCCTTTGATAAATAATCAGCCGAGCATAGTCAGGAGAGAGGCATACGCCTATTTTATTGAACAATCAAACTTTTCAAGCAACTATCTTACCCACCCAGCACCCAACCCTAAAGTAAAATCCACATTTATCTTCCGCGAGCAAGATACATATATGAATGTAGAAAATGAAAAAGCTGATGCAGTGCAATATTGTGTTACTGTAGCCTACGCTGATGAAGACAGATACATTTGACTGCCCTCGACGTAGGATTCCTTTTGGTGAAAATGGCCCTCTGCTTAAATTCAGAGCTGACCTTTGACACTGACACTGGCCATGTTAAGAGACGGGCCATGTCCAAATAATCTCGACAATTTGTCATTTTAAATGAGTCTGTTCCCAATTTAACCCCTGTTTATTGCCATATTTAATCCTCCGCCGCTCGATCCACTCCTCTGTTACTCTTTGCTTTCTTACACACCTTCCCTCTTCTCCCCACCCTTCCTTCATCCCCTTCTCCATCCAAGAATAAGTAATTTAGTTTGCTTCGCTGTGGTGGCCACACTCTATTTTAAGGAAGACATACATAATTAAAGGAGACTGGACCTGGAGGGACAGAGTCCTAGGGGTCTCCGTGAGTGAGAGTGTGTGTTTGTGTAAGTGCGTGTCTTGTGTGCGTGCGCGAACAAGAGACATTTACTTCTCGCAGTTGGCGTACAGTTTGCTCTGTTCCTCCCATCGTCTTCTGAGTACGTTTGTGGTTTAGTAGGCCAGTGAGTTGCTACAGAGAATAACAAGTCAGCTGTTATTTTAGCTTTTATTTCCTCTGATTAATGAATTGTGTTGCTGGCATCCGTGCACTCTCCAACACTATCCCACACACACATTCACAGGTGTGAATGTGCTAAGAGATACCCCACCTGCCTCTTAGATGCAGGCATAAGATAATGAAGATACCGGTTCATCTTCCTTGGAGAGAGAGAGAGAGAGAGAGAGAGAGAGAGAGAGAGAGAGAGAGAGAGAGAGAGAGAGAGAGAGAGAGAAAGAGAGAGAGAGAGAGAGAGACTCTAAACTCGAGAGTGCATTTAACATTACCCCTACACTTCATTTTTCAATCTTCTATGTAAACAGTCGTTCTAAAGCTGAAGTGCTTGGTGTTTAGCTCTACTTAAGAAGGGGCGGACTGAATCCTCAGTGAGTGGGCCCTGATAACAGCGTGCATGTTGATTAGATAAGGCCTTCTCCCCAAGCAATGGCAGATTGTTTTTTATATATTATGTTGATTTAGTCAGGGACCGTGTACAAATACATTAATCTCGATGAAAGAGTGGAGATGCTTCATGCCGGATTTAGCTAGCCTATTACTTTTCATCCGCAGTTCCTGGGCAGGTACAGTAAACACGTAGCACTGAAGCTTGGAGTTACAGCAAAGATACCTGAATAATAAAATAGAGCATTGTAATGCATTTCAATGGAAGAAAATATGGAATGCTTCTAGTGTCTTAAGTGGGTGTGTCACCAACAGCATTTTACTGAGGAGGCTGATATACTGTACGCAGCATCCAGACAGATACATTTACCGTGCATGGAAATAAAGTCAATTTACCCCAAAACCGTTGGCTGCAAAAATACTGTTGTGGCCTCAGATTGATCATAGGTCTTTATGAATGAATGTAATATACTCACAATACCCATTAACGCCCCAGAGACAAAACATTTGTAATGTTATGGTGAAATCCATGGACCTCCCCATTGACTTGCATGGAACGCTAGATTGTTCTGGTATGCATAATGGGTGAAAAGTACCCCACCACCTTCTAAAAATCCCTAATAGTAATCATTTGTTGAAGTCTCTCTGTTCTCTCCAGTCTTTTTGGTTATAGTAATGATCGGTGATATGAGCAAAACAACAATATTTTTATGTATCTAATATTTGTGTTGTGGAAAAGAACAAATTGATTTGTAACATTATAATAATTATTTGGAATTATTATTATTGGAACTATTTGGAATTTGAAATGTATTAGACACCATTGTGTCAGAATTCTGACAGGAAACGTCTTAAAATGTTCAGAAATAAAATTTCAGTTGCAATATATATTATACAACTGCGGATTATATATCGCGAAGAAAAAGTATCTTTACCTTTTTGTTCTTGGTGATTATATTGATAAATGATATTGATCACATGGCTCATAAGTCCCAGTCTCTGTTTGCCCCCCCTCAACAGGATCTCCACGGAGCACTCTCCCAAGCTGCAGATCCGGAGCCACAGCTACCTGCGGGCGGTGAGTGAGGTTTCCATCAATAGGAGTCTGGACAGCTTGGACCCAGCGGGGCTGCTGGCCTCGCCCAAATTCCGCTCGCGAAACGAGAGCTACATGAGAGCAATGAGCACCATCAGTCAGGTTGGTGCCTCGTCCTCCCACCCGCCCACCCCTCGCAGGCTCACGCTCCCACCTGCGAACGGCCTCACACAGCCCCTCACGGTTGTGCGGGGGGGAGGATATCCCGTCCATAGCAGCCATCAGCATCGACAGCAATTGGCTTCGAGTGTAAACAGTAGTCCAAGCGTCTCCCTGTTATTGGGGCAGGCATCTGCTGACTCGCGTCTTTGGCTCAGATGAACTGCATTGCATTCAGGTTGGCTTGTTGGATACAAACAGTAGAAGCCGTACGCTTATCCTCAGCACATCGATGAAAGCACCCTCTGTGAAGCCTAATGGCCGGAGTGATCCTCCCTTCTAGTTCACTAGAACTCTTCGGCATGGAGAGTTGTGTTGTCGTCACGGTGTCATCTGGCGCAACAGACGTCAATCACGCTGGATTCTGAGCAGCAGATTCCTGCTGTAAGTCATTCAAAGTGACAGGGGATCTTAGTGTAACCGGGGGCAGCTGGTCTCTGGACCCCCCACCCCACCCCACATCCACACACACACACACACACACACACACACACACACAATGCCCCCAAAGCGTAGAAGCAATGCTTTGGCTCATCGTGGTGAAGGATGAGACCCATGGGATGGCTCTTCAGGGCAGGCCCTTCGGACCGGAGCCGGCCCGGAGGAGAATGGCACACTACCCCTGCCACTCAGCTGCTGCTATCTACAGAAATGCACCTGCAACAAAATCGGTGTGTGCATAGAGAGCATGCATAAGCTCACAGTACAGAAGCAAGCCTTTTCATTGGATTGAATCGAGGCTTGAACCCTTTCTGACGCCAAGCAATGCACCCTTGCACTGTAGGCAACTGAACAGACACACTCTCGCACTGTTTCTCCCCATTTGCTATTCTTCATGCATCCACTCACCTCAGAAATACATCCCATTCCCCACGTTTTTGCTTCCTTCACAGATATCTGCTTTACTTCCCTTTTATTTAGTACTAAGGTGGCATAGGCAAGTGTGAGTCTTAACAGGAAGCATTTAAGAAAGGAAACCAGGGACTTTGGGAATGGAATGGAAACTCTCACATCTCTCACACACACAATCTCCAATCACGCAAGTCTATCAGGACCTGTTTTGTATTTTTACAGAGCCCTGTTCCAAACCTATAATTTGTCCCAGTCTTCAGTAGTTATGCTGTAGACGTCAATGTTGATGAAAGAATTCTTATCCAACAGTACTTCCACGGTTCCTGCAGTTTCACTCTCTTAGGTCTTTGTTATATCCCCGAATGATTCCTCCCCTCTGCACTCCCCAGACATTGTTTTGTCCTTGAAAATGATTGTGTTTAATTTACTCACTTGAACATAGTGTTGCTCAAACTGGTGTCTTGGGGAAATCATTATTACATTAGAAAAGGCCCAGATATGTTTGAATATGCTGTAACAATACCATGTTAATCTTTTTTAAATATTGGCAGGTATTTCTGTCCACATATTACTGATAACCCAGCATGTTTAAAGTAAAATGGGTCCACAGACAAAATGGTATAAAAACATTTGTTTCTTAAAAGCTGAAGTTGGATAATGTTTTTGTGGTAAACTTTTAATTGTTATTGTAAATAGATCACCCCTTTGCACTTTCTGTGAAGTATCTGGACTGTATAATGGATAGTGCAGTGGCAGGAAATGCACTGGCACACAGGAAGTGCTGCTATTCATGTGTTTTGAAATTACTACAAACCTACACACTGCCTTGGACGAATCTACACCTGAAGGGATTTCTGCACCTAAAGCAGAAATATGATGACAACCAATATGATAGATTTTTTTAAAGTGCCGTTGCGTGTTGTGACCAGAGTGGCCGCCATTTTACCGTTATCCAATGTATTTCTTCATGTCCTCCTCTCCGCTGCTCCCATGTCAGGTGAGCGAGGTGGAGGTCAATGGGCAGATCGAGGCGGTGTGCGAGTCCGTCTTCAGCGAGATGGAGTCGCAGGCCGTGGACGCCCTGGACCTACCCCTGCCCGGCTGCTTCCGCATGCGTAGCCACAGCTACGTGCGCGCCATCGAGAAGGGCTGCTCGCAGGACGACGAGGAAGGCGGCATCCCCATACCGGGCCCCAGGGGATCCATCTCTTCGCCCCGCAACACCACCACAGTCAGGACCATCCAGAGCAGCACAGGTCCGATTGCATTCATATACACACAGTCTCAGCCTCTTCTGTCCATCAGCACTATGTCACATAAGCAACTCGTGCTGAACGTCTGATACAGAGGCCCCTG